>VUQI01001683.1:9166-20052 GCA_015106735.1 Paratilapia polleni | reverse complement strand
GGGGGGTGCTGTAATATAATGGAAATCATTCATCGCCTCTCTGGAAAATAAGAAAAAAAAAGCTGCCTGGCTGCAGTGTGTCATGTGAAAACTGTCTGGTAACAGCTGCACGCTCCCTGCTCATAATCTAAGCAGCATGCAGGGCTCTGCTCAACGGGATTTTCCAACAAAACCTCTCCGACGACAACTTTCTTACTGACAAACCTCTACAGTGTTCCCAGGATATTCCCACCGTGGGCTGCTATGTGCCTCCTGTGCTCCACTGAGACTTTAAAGTGCACTTTATGGGGGTTGTTTATCAGCCACGACGGAAAGATTAGTCCACCAATCAACAGAATCAAACAAATCAACAAATCAGAGGTATAAAAAAAATAAATAAAAATCTTTGATTTTTTTAATCAGGATTTATCACCGCAGTCTGGATAGATGTGGATTTGGAGACGTCACCTTTTTGGCTCTGGGGAAATTATTTGGGGTATTTTTAAAACTTCAGCACACAAAATAAACCGATTACAGCTTCCAGTTGGATTTAAATGTAAAAGCTCGCTGTAAAGTGACTATATTTGTTCTCTGGGACACTTTATAGAGTAAAGATTGATGAACTCATTAAGATAATCGACAGTTTATCAATAATGAGAAGAATCAACAGCTGCAGCCCTACAGGTATCTCTGCAATATTCCTGTGGAGTTCAGTGGTTTTATCTGATGCACAGTGGCGACTTTAGTTCATCTACAGCACTTTATGGCATGTTTATCCTTATCTATATTATTCCCATGATACCTGGTGTCAGGTGATGTTGTGTCTCTACATTATTTAATCCCCCGTGAGACAGTTTTGATGGCATAAACGTGCAATAATCTCTTTTAATCCAAGAATATCCTAAGAACACTGTACTCCCTCCAAAGACAGTGACAAGTCTGTTTGTATTTCACTGCCACATCCCCTGCATCCAAATCCAGATCAATCAAAGCAGTCATTGTGTGTGTGTGTGTGTGTTAACAGATATGGACTTGTACTTGTTGGAGCTCAGCACTTTTTCTCCATGCAGTTCAAACTCTGATGAGTCCTCTCAGCCCCAGAGGAGCCGCAGCAGCAGCAGCAGAGCCCCGGCAGAGCCGCCGAGCTCAGCGGTGAAACCCAAGTACTCACCCTCCGATAACTCCAGCTCCAGCTCGGCCAGTTTGGCCCGCACCTCCGCAGGAAGCGGCACCGGGTCCCGGTCCGCCATTCCGCCGTTCCAAACCGACTTAAATCTCTGTTTTCCGGCTCTTTCTCCCTGTTTGCACTCCCCAGGCTGCTCCCCAGAACCACAAAAATCCAAAGTCAGTCAGACTGAGTCTCACAGTGTCGCTCCGTGTGCGGCAGCGGCGCTGTGCGTCCTCCGCAAAACTGCGTAAAGTTAGACAAAACACGACGAGGCTGCTTCCGGTGACTTTATTTTCAAAATAAGCTTCCACCTGTACGACTACTGATCTCCTTGCAGTTTGCGGCTCTCACATAATCTTCCAAATTTAAAGTAAATATGAATAAATGAGACTCAAACATTGGCTTTAGCTAAAAGTTATGAACTAATAAGTAAATAAAAAAGAAATTTCACATTTCACATTTTATGATACTTTCGTTTTGTTTTAATGCATTTTTTAAGAATAAAGTATGTATGCAATGTATACAAGCTACTGTATATTTTTAGTTGGTTAATTTAAATAATAATAACTAAATGCCCAACTTTGCAGTAAAAAGGCTGACCCAAGTAAAAAGTAAAATTTGAATTTAGTTGAAACAACACTGAAAAAAAGAAAGGTCATCAGCAACTGTTTTGGTGCAGAATTATTTATAATCTGAATTTGATCCAAACCACTGAAATGCAAGGATTTAATGCACTTTATTACCTGACTGATTTTTATTTCTATATTTTTGGGGTTTGGACTTTTTATGTTAAACCTTTCCCCGAGCTGTTGTTGCCAATACGAGTTTGTTCTCACTGCTTATCTGGTTAAATAACGGTTAAAAATGTATGAAATGCAAATTAATCCTGCATTTTTCTGTATTTGGTGGTATTGTATATACCCAATCGATTATAATAAATAAACTGAGAACAAATTCTTGAATTGATCGGCTCTATATAGATTTTTGTGCAGGACCTACATGTAGCCTGTTGTACAGCAGATCACGTACAGGATTTTACTTTCAAATAAAGAAAACACAAATTGTGAAACTTTGAGCTACTTTATACAAACAGGATTTATTGTTTCAAATATTTATTGAGGAATGGTCAAATTAATTTATATTTAACAAATAAGAAAGCTGACTGTCGAAATATCAGATATATGTGGACAGATAATAATAAGAGTAAACTATTCTGAAACAGCTTTGGTAGATGGGCAAATTCAAAACATCCAAAACCAACTGCCGTGCTTTTATTTTGAATGCAACATTTGTCCTCTTCCTGTCTGACACCTGTTAATTGTTGCTGCCTTCACGCACCTCACATGCAGAATTTACCTTTAGGTGAGCGTAAACATCCGTAACTGAACACACAATAATCAGTAATTTCATTTTAATCGATTCCCAGACAAAGTTTCAGCTTTCAGGATTTAAGCTGAAAATAAAAAAAGTGCTGCTGATTTTTTTTTACACAGTGATAAACAGACCGGTAGAGGGCGCCACATTCACTGTCTCACACACACCACCTGTCAACCTGACTGTGGCCATTATCTTTAGTGATAAGATGGACAAATACCTGATGTGGCAGCTGTAGTTGATATGTTATTATATGATTAGTCTACAGGAAATAGCAGAAACAATGAATTAAAAATTAAAACCAAATAACGAAAAATAAAGACAATAACAGGAGCTGTGAGAATTAAACATATTTTTCTGATCATTTGTTTTCAGTAACACATTTTTCAGCTTTTAATTCAGTTAAACTTTATCACTTTTACAGTCCATTTCCTCTCACTACTGTCTTCACCTGTTATTCACTCATTGCTTAAAGACTACAAAGTGGATCTAGATTTAGATGCAGCAGAATGAATATTTTCGCGATGTTTGATCGCGTGCATCTCACTCAACCAGAAAATTACACCTCAGTAACAGATGGCAGGTGGAGCTTGAGCCACTTTAAAGGTGCTTATTGTGAAATCCTGTGTTTAAAATATGTTTAAAAACTTCAAAAATTAACTAAATGTATCAACAGAATGCGAACAAACAACAGGTGATATTTCATGTCCAAAACAGCTACGGTGTGTGCTGTGCTGAAGAGATATCAACAGGAGCTGAGCCAGGGCCGGTCTGTACTTTTGTGTAATACAAGATGGTACAGAGTTTCAACGTAACCTTTATTTAACCACAGACGTCATTAAGAGCACCTTCTAATTTACATTAGTGGCCAGAGAAAAGGCAAAGCCTCCTGAAGAATGGGGGTAGCTAAAAGCAAAAATCAAAAGGTTAACATCTTAACACATCCAGTGATAAAATGCTGCCCCCTGGTGGTGAAATTGTTAGTAATTCTGCCGAGGCTAATTACAGAAAGTACCTTTAATCAAGTTTGAACTTCCTTTCTGATCATTTGTTTTAAATCAAACATTCTTTCATCATCATCACTTTTATTAGCTAACAGTTCACTCTCCACTTCCCCCTCACTACTGTGCCTTCACCTGTGATTCACAGATTTCTTAAACACTACAAATAGTAAGTGAATACATGTGATTTGTATGCAGCAGTGAGTGCTGGAGATTTCCTTTTGTTTCGCATACAAAAGCAGCAGAAACTTAAAAAAAAAATGTTTTAAACAGCAGTACTTGTCTTCCTTGTAAGACATTGTGGGCCAGGACTGAGATGGTCTCTGGGCGGGTTTTGACCCTCAGGGTGTATTTTGGCCACAGGTGATGTAGACACTGTATACACATTATGCATGTGCTAATAGTGTAATTTCTATATTTACAGTACGCTTTATGATTCTGTCATCATTCTGAACATTTTTGGTTTCAAGCACATCCTCGTACATACAAATTTTGACAGGTGTCCCCACACAAGGAGCTGTAGCTGGACCTCTCCATCATGTTTGTGCTGTTGGAACCTTTTGGAGCACTTTAATGGAATAATCTGACAAATAATATGGCTTGTTTTGTGGTACAGATCGTCCAAAATGTCTGTGCTTCATTTTTGGTGTGTGAAATCCTAGTATTTCATTAGTCTGTCACTTAGCACAAATTAGCAGTTGTGTCTGTGTCTGTCCATTGCACCCGTACGATTTATGAATGCAGCTTGCAAAGCAAGCTAGCTAGCATAAGCTGATAACATAGAACCCCACACCTGTATCCAGTGATCTAATCACTCTGCTCTGTCACCTGCCAAATCATCTCTACTTGAAGTGAAAGTCCAGGTTCCAGGTGTTTTCCTAGTTCCAGTTTCTTTTGTGTGTGTGTATTTTTATTTCATCATATTCTCTCCATTTACGACTTTCCCGTTTCATGGACGCTCGACTGCCTACCTGAGTGTGACCTCAGACTTTGATTAAAGATTTGGATTTTGGACTTTACCCTGGTCTCCTGTGAGTCCTTTACCCTGTGAATCATTAAACACAGCATAAAGCCATCAGGGGGAGACTCCTCTGGTTGAAAATGACCCTCAGCTCCTCTGATCTGTGACCTCAGTAAACAGTTTCCTGAAGAGTTTATGGTCTCAATTGCTAGTTTCAAGCTTTAGTGACTACAACATGATGTTCATTTTGGAAATTATGGGGCCCTTTTAGAGTCAAAAAGGACAACGAAGCAGGGTACCTGCCTACCTTATGATTGACAAGTTGCTGCTGTATGAGCATGCAGTGTCCCTCAGTTTCTCAGTCAGACCCCAGCAATACAGCAAGTGTGTTTCATTAATGTCTTATCACACACACAGTTTTCTTTCAACCTTTGCACAGCTTCAAGTCACAACAGCAGCACATCAGAAGTGGAGCATTTAGTCTGCACAGGGTCTTTTATTTTGAAAATTGACCTGGTTGTGTATGCTGTCCCTGTGCTGCTTGATACTTCCTTAATAAAGACTGCTTTGTTTTAGTGTCATGGAGCAGAGAGCTGCTTCTGAAACACGCTGTAGTGCAGCGACCTGGCAGAATTATAAACATTGCCACACCCACACCCAGTATATTCTCAGGGATATTCAACCTTTCATGTCTGTTTACAAAAAAATACGACTAGACTTATATACAAGCAGACTTCTTTTTGAAATCAGAGGACTCTCCTCCTGCTGGCCATTGGAACCAATGCTGGGCAGACCAGGAAGCTATGTCCATCTTTTATATACAGTCTATGCCATCAACTAATTAACATGTTACCCCTCCCAGATGAGTAAAAATGTGGCAGACTGGGGTTTCACATGGCAGTTTATTTCTTGGTCAGTCTTTTCCTGGAGTCATTGTCACATTTGCAGCACTGCATTATGGTACAGGTGAGTAGTTAATTTTGTAGCTACTCCAGTCCTTTCCTGTCTCATATTTATCTACCTGCAGGATGGGCAAGATGCTGCTGTGGAGGTCCTTAAAGTCATTTTTCTGCCTGTGCAAGTGTCTGTTGTCCCTCAGATGGACTCAAACTCCAATCCACCATCCTGGACACTGAGCCACAGCAGCAAGCTGGCCATAAGGCAGGCAGGGAAACACAAGACTGGACAGCATGGGGCTTGCTGGTTAGCCTAAAGAAAAAGCTACTGAATGATGATATTTTGTATTTAATAATATTAATAAATAGAATCTGCAAAGTCCAAATGCATGTATGTATGTTAGGTTAATTGGTGATTCTAAATTGTGTGGATGTGAGAGTGTGTGGTTGCATCTCTGTGGTAGCTGACGACCTGTCAGTCTATCACAACCTTTTGCCCCTCCTATAGTCAGCTGGGGCAGTCCCCCTGCCCCCCACCTCTCCTCCTGAAGGCACGTTTTTTGTTGACATCCAGCCATGAACATAAGACCAAACCAGTTTGAGTAAAAAACATGTTTAATGATTTGACAACACATGATGTGGAAACACCTGCAGCCGTTTCTGTGTAATAACCATGAATCATAGCTGAAAAAAAGCGCTAAACTACCCGTTTGTTCGTCATCATCCTCATCTGACAGGACAGAGCCGATAAAAGAAGAGAGTCCTCTGTGAGCACGCTGCCATCTTGTGGCTCTTCACTGTCATCTGCACACCTATATTCAGGGGATCCTCCTGATGCACAAATGCTTCTGAATTTTCCTTTTAGCTCACAATAGGACAATATTTCCCTTGCCTAAAAAATGAGTTTAAATATTTATTTTTCTGGATGCTGTTCACAGGGATGGTCAGACCCAGGTAACTAGTAACAGAAATGTGTCATTGAAAAAGTTAGTAATTACAAATGGGTTATGTTATATTCAACCATCTAAAAATATTATATGTAGAATATAACTTGCCCTGTATCTTTTCTCCTTGCAGGATTTCCTTCTTTTGGTATATTTCTGGAACATGCAGGTCAGACCACACTCTATTCAGATGCCTCTCACCTTATCAGCAAACTGCAGTAAGGGCTGGCTGGGTGGTTTGAAGTAGGAAGATGAGTCTGGATATGCTTAATTAAGGAAATAAGACATTTTAGGTGTTTTTAACTGAATGACAATTATCCTTAGGCAATATTATTGGAAAACACGGCATACATTTCCATTGCTGTGCAGATAATACCCAGTTATATTTGTCTATGACGTCAGATGACACAAAAACTACAGACATATGTTAAAGACATGAAGACTTGGATGACCTGTAATTTTCTACAAAAGTTAGGTTATTGTACTGAGACGTAAAAGTCTTGGAATCGTGGTGCCTAACCACATACTTTGGATGGCATTACTTTAACACTGAGGAACCTTGGAGTCAGGATATGTCTTTCAATGTGCACATCAAATAAATATGTAGGACTGCTTTCTTTCATCTGCATATTGCTAAAATAAGAAACATCCCGTCTCCTGCTGAAAAACTAGTTCATGCATTTGTTACCTCGAGGCTTTGGGGATAATAAGGAATGTAATTCCTTATCAGGTTGTTCTAAAAGCTCACTGAAAAGCCTTCAGTTGATCCAAAACTGTGCAGTGAGAGTACTGAGAGACTGAGAGAGACTGAGAGATCACATTTCTCCCATATTAGCTTCTCTTCATTGGCTCCCTGTAAAATCCTGAATTTAATTTAAAATCCTTCTACTCACATACAAGCTCTTGAATAATCAGTCCCCATCATATCTTAAAGACCTCATAGTACCATATTATCCCAATAGAGCACTTCGCTCTCAGACTGCAGGCTTACTTGTGGTTCCTAGGGTATTTAAAAGTAGAATGGGAGGCAGAGCCTTCAGCTTTCAGGCCCCTCTCCTGTGGAACCAGCTCCCAGTTTGGATTCAGGAGACAAACTTTTAAAATGTTCTTTACGGTTTATAGTTTTGCCATTAGGGGTGGTGCTGCTTCGACAGGTGTGCTGACACAGGCAGCTGTAGCTGCTAGCTGTCTGCTTGGCCTCGCCTCTGCCAATTCAGGTCACTGAACTGGACCTCTCCACCACGTTTGTGCTCTTTGGAGCATTTTCTATGGATTATTCAGCAAACAAGGCTTGCTGCATGGTACAACCCATCCAAGAAGTCTGCACTCTAGTTTTAGCTAGTAAAATTCTGGCATCTAATTAGTCATTTACTTACCCCAAATAGCAGGTAACTGTGCCTGTGTGAGTCACACTTGCAGTCTGAGGATGCAGCTTGCTAACTAAGCGTGCTATGCTAAGTTGATAAGTCAGTACTGTACCCTCTCATCCAATCATTAGACACTGTTTGGCTCAAAAAATCTTTTATATACAGTCTATGGGGATTGACTTGCCAGCCTCTAGTGGCCTTTTTAGTAAATACAGCTTTTGGCAATTGCAAGTTGGCTTCATTTTTCAGTAGTGGAGGTGGCCCTTTCAAGTGAAAAACAAAAGTGAGAAAAGTGGAGGGAACTTTACTTTTAAAAAAAAAAAAAAAAAAGTGTTAAACAGCAGCACAGATTTATTAGTCTTTCACCTAAGGATTCATTTATGTAAAGACACTTTTTTTTTTTGGAGGGATTTGTTTGTTTGTGCGCCAGATGGAGATAGGCTGTGGGCTGATTCTGGCCTTCAGGCTGTACTTTGCCCATGAGTTATATAGACACTTCTGTTTACTGTATACACACACTATGCATGTGCTAATGGTGTAATTTCTAACTTTACAGTCTTTTATGACTCTGTGGTTATTCTGAACATGTTGTAGTGCACCCCTGTACATATAATTTTTCACTTTGAGCCCTGACTCTTAAGAAACGATTTAATGGTGAAGGATTCAAAGTAATTATTCTCTTTACTGACTGCAGTTTCTGGGAAAACTTAAAAAGCACGCAGTGGCTCCTCAACAGTGCCTAAATCTTTATTTTTCAGTAAGCTACATTTTTTTTCTCCAAATTAGACAGTTTACATCATGACACAAGAGTAACTTAAATTATCTATAGCTGACATGTACGCTTGATTCCAGTCTCGATGGAAGAAAAGACCCAGAAAAAAAAGAAAAAAAAAAGAAAAAGAGAAGCCCTCTTGATCGCAAACCTCCATTCCACATTTGTTAAAGGTGTCATTAGGCAAAATTATCTGTCCAAACTCCAACGTGGTGGAGTCAACGATTGTCCACAGCTGTTAGCGTAGCATGGTAAGAGTGTTAATGAGTTAGACCACAGTGAGTTCATTAGGAGTCCTTTTCCAGTCAGTTGGTGTGGATTCATTGTTATACATCTTTGAAAAACAAAATTAAAAAAAGTCAAACACAAGGGGGTCCATTTTTACGACAAGATGCAAACCCTTGTGGGGGAAAAAAAACGAAACAAACAAAAACAAAAAAACAATGGCACTGTCAAAATGGGCGAACAGGAAGGAGGACTGAGGCGACCGACAGGCTGATATGAAGTGTGACGCTCCATGCAGAAGTCCACGAGGAAAAGGAGCTCCTTCAAAAAACGCCACCGCTGAGCGTTTGCATGAATCCCATGAATGAGGCGTGAGGAGCTTGCGGCGGTCCTTCCCGCCAAAAATAAGAGATCCCTTTTAAAGCGGTACCATCCAGTCTGAGGTACCACACTTCTGGAAAGAGTCACTTTTGCATCGGCCTGGATTTCTGGGTGGTACATTTTATTTAACTCCACACATGCACACATTCACAGTTCAGGGATGCCCAGTTCGTATTCTCAAAGTTCGAGGCCACCGAGAGGCAGAAGACGCCTCGGCCTCAGCGGGGATCCACCGCAAGTTACACCCCGTGAAAACACTCCTACAGGTCACTGGCGTCAAACTGAAGGTTTCTCCAGAAGTCTTTGACGGACTTCCAGTAACATGAAAATCACATCTTTAAAATAAAAAAATAAAAGCCCGAGATGGCAAGCGCTCAGCTATGTATGTACAGGTTAAACTGCCCAGTCAAGACAAAAACAACTGTTGTATAATGGCACGGTTATTGGTTTTCTTTGCCACGTCAAACTGCAGTCTACATGTGATCAAATGGTTTTAAACAGACATCTCAACCTGCGTGTTAAATGTACTGTATGTGCCAGAAACCTCGCCTGGAAAAAAAAGTAAACTACTGTCATTCCAGTTGAGCCTTTTCCCCCCAAAACAGAAACAAAAACAAAAACAGACAAAAAAAAAACAGCACATGAGAAAAAACATTTGTACATTTCTCAGGAGAGGAAGCCATGAAGCCGATGAACATGAACAAAAAACACAAACAATCTGAAGAGAAAAAGAATAAAAACAACAAAAAGCCCACAATGAGCAGGTTGAAATGATTTTTGGCTTATTGGATGTCTCGCACTGACATCGACACTCAGGTGGGAAACTTTAAGCTCCGACAGCCGCAATGACGACGAACCCAACAATTCACTTTATTCTTTAACAAAATCCACAATCCAAGGGCGCGAAACTTGTGGCCATCTGGCAATAATCTCCCACCTCGAGTGTCGACTGTTTCCAGATGTGCTTTACAGAGCACCTTTTTGAAGGGCATCACACATCAGATCTCGACTAAACCATGAAGTGTCCACCAAGAGTTGCTCTTTTTAGCCAACCAGCATCACTGTGTCGGTACGTCGGGGTAAAACTGAGTTCAAGTCCCGCCCGATTTTCTGTTTAGCTGCTATTTCACCAGTTTCTGATTTTCAGCATTTCAGGGTTTCTTTTACTGTTCTCTCTGAAAAGTGAAGGTTTTCTGTCCATATTCTCAAATCACTGCACAGCAAGACCTGAAATTCCTACCAGATACCACCAGCCCAAATGATTATTGGACCCCAATTCAAACCCACAGAGAAACAGATGAATGGAGAACACCAACACGTGCAGCAGGCACTCAGGTTGGGCCTGAAGAAGGTTTGAACCGGCCCAGATTAATATTTTTTTTAAAAAGTAAATTCTGTGGGGTAAACATTTTTCTTAAGGAAATTTTCACCATGTTTCTAACATAAGGGGTTGAAATAACAGATAAAAGCTCCATTTTCAGATTCTTACAGGTTTCTGATTGTAGTAAAATGCCTTTCTGCGAGTCTTAGGGACATCACTGCAACATGAGCCATGGCATCACCTTCAACCACCACAACCAGCTGCTTCTTAAACACACACTGAAGTTTCTCTTGTGGCTTATCTACGCTTCTAACACATCGTCATTGTTTGAAAACCAACCAATCCGCATGCAGCAGCAGAATGCTAGCATTTTATGGGCAAAAACTAAAAGACATCAAGTGTTTTTTTATTTTAAAATCAGACACATTAGCAATAATGCATTTGCAAAAACTGAAAGAAAATGTTGGCTTTTTTTTTTTTTTTTTTTTACATGTACC
>VUQI01001681.1:0-13935 GCA_015106735.1 Paratilapia polleni | reverse complement strand
TCTTTATGCCTCACATGGGAGAGATGGAAGAGAAGAGCAGAGGAAGAGGTGGAAAATGATACACAAAAGTGAGACAGAAAGAAGAGTGAACTGAGGCAACAATTAATGATATCAAAGAGGACTTCACATGGTCTGGTGTAGAAGGGACTGATCAAGTACAGTTAGTTAGCATACTGATCATTTACCTTTTTTAAAAAAATGTTTAAACATAGTTAAGATACACTCTTTTGACTAGAATATTTAAATAATTTTCTCTAAAAGTTGATTTGCAGTTCTTGGACTACACGTGCATCAAAGCTACACAGGAATGCAGAAACGTACATGTCTGAAAGTTAAAGAAGAAAAGCACAAATATACAGCGATAAAAATAAACTCTCTCTGCTTGTGCCCCGAAGCTCAGTTAAAATTTTGCACTGGCTGCAGCCTTGAACAATTTATTCAATAGCTAAAAGCATTGAAGATTTTAACAAATTATTTATTATCATTTTGCAGTATTACTGATAGCTGTCGTGTCACTCAGCTGTAAGTCTCATATCTCTGAAATCCTTCACATTATGGAGTTAAAAACACAATGGGCATTACATTAATAGAACTATGAACATTACTTTTCTTATTGTGGCATTATTTAGGGGCTGATATAGTGGATACACACCAGACAGTAAATGTTGTGCTCTAATAAGGAAATAGGGAGGGGTTTAAAAAACAGACCACATGGTGATAGCAGAACACATTCAGAATAATTTTTGGCCAAACAACCTGTTTTGCTGTGAGTGGACTGTAGCTCCTGTACTCACTTCTATCCTATAATCCCTTTCTCTGTCAGCTTTAAGTCTCTAATCATGTGTCTTTCACTGTCTCTGTTGGGTGAATCAGCTTTTAGGTTTTTGTTGAGTCACTCTTTTCCCAATAACGCACACACACACACACACACACACACAGTGTCTCTGTTTTTCTGGCAAAGATCTTTTTTTCATATCTACTTCAGAATAGAAAAGATTGTTTCTTTCACCGATAGACTTAGTATAGGAAAGGCAAACAGGGTCGCTTAAGGGCCACTTCCCTTTCAAGAGCGGAAATGAAAATGTCAGGTGAGAAAAAAAAAAGAACAGACTCAACAAAAGACAAAAAACAAAAAAAAACATCAGGGGAGCAAGGCCATGGGTGGAGGCAGAGGGGCAATGAAAGGTGTAGAGAGTCAGCAAAAAGTGCAGGAACAAGAAAAGTTTATACAATTTGCGAAGGTGAGTGATAGAAAATAATTGAAAATAGAAAAGTGGAGAAACATTAGAGGCAGAGACAGATTTTTTTTCACAGCCAGACTGTCCACAAGAAGAAAACTTCAATGAGAGGAGAAGCAGACTGAAACATTTTTCAGTCTCCATTATGACACTGGAGCTCAGTAAATCAACATTTCCAATTTCAGTGTGCACTAACCATTTAAAACTGGGAATACACTGAGACTAGTCTCATTCAATCAACAGCATAAGCAAAAAAAAAAAGAAAAAAGAAAAAAGAAGATGAATAGAGTAATACAGAATAGAATAGAATTCTTTGCCAATACATCCTATCCATTTTGGGGTGCATATGTGTCAACACTTCATACCATACACTAGCGTACACATTTAAATTAAGAAATAAACACAGAACTCAACATTTTAACAATCCCTTTACCTGATTTATTTTTTCTTTTTTTAACTTTGGTAGTTAAAAAAAAATATTTGGAATGGTTAGCACTGTCACCTCAAAGCAAGAAGGTCCTGGGCTGGAATCCCCGTGCCTGCGTGGGTTCTCTCTGGGTACGCTGACTTCGTCTCACAGACCAAAGGCATGGATGTTAGGTTAATTGGTGATTCTAAATTGCCTGTAGGTGTGAATGTGAGCGTGAATGATTGTCTGTCTCTCTGTGTTAGCCCTGCGATAGACTGGCAGCCTGTCCAAGGTGTACCCGCCTTTCCGCCTATGACAGCAGGCACCACAACCCTAAACTGGATAAATGGTTAAGAAAATGGATGGACTGGTGGGTGGATGGATGGATTTAGTCACATGCAGAATGTGATATTCTTTAATGCAGATTCACAAACAAACAAATGCTCGATGCTGTGCATGTCAGTAACATTCACTTCAAATATGGTATGTGTGTCATGATGAGTGTGTGTGTGTGTGTGTGTGTGTGCTGGCTTGCTATAGCCAGTTATATTCTTTTAATTTGTTGATGCCTGTGGATGTTCAGAGTTCCTTCCACAGCTTTCAGAAGCTACTAGTGAATGAATCAGTAATTATTATGCTGATTTTCAACTGTCCTTATGCTGTTGTTTCTCTGGCAGTGAAGAGATAATTGACTTTGGTAGAATACAGTGACAATTATCAGGGTGAAGTCTTCTACAGCAGCAGAAAATAAATTTAAATGAACCATGACACGTGCATCTTTCTTATGTGAGCAGCTTAAACAGTTTGGTCTAGTTGTACAGATGATATTAACTATTGCTATACTGATCAAGCTTTCTGTCACAACACGTATGTAGAAACTTTAAATTCTTACTAAATTTTTAAAATGCTGCATCTTATATTTCAGACAGAAGTGGACAAAAGTAGGCTTTTCATTAGCTGGGTATCATCAGCTTTGTTGACTGAAATTCCAGCTGTCGCTAACAAATTTTTATTGCAGTACTTTTGTTATAGTAGCCGGTTAGCCACGTTGCCAATGTTGCATCTTAAGTTGGTTGACCTTTTAATGTTTCAAGCTAACTTATTTTATAGTGCTGCCTTGCCAAGCAAGAAGTTAGAGTCTTCAGCAGTTTATAATCTGTATGGAAGACATGGAAATAAAGAAATGCCAATGAGTCCCAGACAGTTGGGAAATACCACTCAGTAGATGTACTAACTGGGCTTTTTTGAATGGAACCTGTAATGTTACCCACAAAAAAAGGAAACATGAAATTATGAAATGCCTTGGAAGTATATGCTGGGTACAACTGTAGATATTGTAAGCTACTTATACAAACATATGCAACTTTTCTTATCTGCTTATCTGCTGTGAGGTGACAGTGCTTACCGCTGCAACACTGTGCATGCTGTTTATTTGATTATTTACACTTGTGCTTTAGTAGGTTTTGGTCGTGGTGAGGGTAAGAAACAAAGACCCAGTCCAAATTTCTTACATATTAAGTGTTGATTTGTTACAGTCAGCTGTCAACTACAGTGTCAGTGTGTTGTCACTGTTTGGAGGGGAGAATGAAATTCATTTCAACTGAACCCTTTTTGTAAATTTTAATGCTATTTTATAGATTTTACGAGTAACTGTGAAGTTGTCATCTGATTTTGACTTTTTTTTTTCTGTTGCTTTGTTGATCTCTTCTAGGGGTCCGATAGGTCCGATGGGTAGTCCCAAGCCTGGCATGCAGCAAGGAGGCCACGGAGGAGGAGGAATGGGAGGAATGGGAGGAGGAGGGATGGGTGGAATGGGAGGTGGAGGGATGGGAGGAATGGGAGGTGGAGGAATGGGAGGAATGGGAGGAGGGATGGGAGGAATGGGAGGAGGGATGGGAGGAATGGGAGGAGGGATGGGACGAGGAGGAATGGGAGGAGGAGGAATGGGAGGAGGAGGAATGGGAGGAATGGGAGGTGGAGGAATGGGGGGAATGACAGGAGGAATGGGTAGTGGAGGAATAGGGTCTAGAGCTGGTGAGCCTTACCGCCTGGCGACTCACGAGGCTCCTACCTCCCCTAGACATATGCAGTCAAGCCAGGGCTCTGGAATGGGGCAAGGACCAGGGTCTGGTCAGGGGATGGGTCATGGTCCAGCTGGGTCTAGTATGGGAGGCCATGGAGGTCAAAGTCCCGGTCAGCATGCCTCTCGTCGAAACCTCCAAGTTGACTTCAGTGGTTCCAGTGGCTCCAGGACAGGTCGGTCTCCCTCTGTGTCTCCTGATCGTGGTGTAACACCCACCTCACCATACTCAGTACCACAGATAGCACCCATGCCGAGCAGCAAACTGTGCCCAGTGTGCACCACCACAGAGCTGTCCAACCCTCCGGCTGTACCCAACTACAACACCTGCACCCAGTGCAAGGCCACCGTCTGCAACCAGTGTGGATTCAACCCCAACCCTCACCTCACTGAGGTAGGTCAGGTTTCACAATCTAGAGGTGTCTTCGTTCATCTATATGTGTGGGGATAGTATTATGTATGCATAAACAGAATTAATAATCTGATCAGGCTCATTACTAAGTGTTTGGGTGAATATAATTTAATCCTGTAGGTGGGCAGAAGGCAATTCTTCAATTTCAAACAACAGCAAAAAAGCGACCACACAGCTAAAGTCTGAATGTTTAAGAAATTGATCCAGCAGCCAGAGTGGTTTGAGATTTTTTTTCTGGCTTGTTGCTATAGTCAGTAGGTGAGAAGAAGGAGAGAGAGAGAGAGAGAGAGAAGTTTTTGCTTTAACAGTGGCTTGAAACATCTTTGACTGAGATTGAACTAAAGTCAGTGAATGAAGTAAGCAAGCCAATGCAGTAAAAGTGATCAAAGAAATGAGAAAGATGGCTTGGGGTGAGGGTAACATTGGGTCAGGAAGAGAGGGAGCAAGAGTGAAAGAGTAAAGCTGCATTATCTCAAAAATATATATAATTTATAAAAAAATAAAATAAAATAAAAAAACCCCAGAAAACATGCAAATAAGCAGTATAAAAGCTGCATGGAGGACTTACTGTGCACTTGTGATAGACAGCAAGTGTATGGATTCATCAAGTGACAGCACTTCCTTGCTGAAACACTGCCAGAATCTCCATTAACGTGCCAAGCTATGACACATGGGTCACAACTGAGAATTGAACTTAGGTGTGATGTGAAGACAGAAGGCCAAGCATTATAGTATTTTGCAGCCAAAAATACAAGAAAGAAAGGACAGATTAGTGTGACACTCAGAGGTGAATTTGAGGATGAGGGGTAGAGAGAAGGTTAAGAGTCTCTCTTGGTTGGTTGATGCTCACCTCTGCTGATGGGCTGAACTATCAGCCTCTTGTCAGCATCCGATGACTAATATAAAATTCCAAGATGATAGAAAAGTCTTTAGACAGAGACAACCTCACTAGATTCAGAAGCACAGGGCTACGTCTGATACAGTATATTAGACACGCTGACACTCCTTGATTGTCAGATCCAGGGGCTTCTCGTTCACAGACACCACAATAAACACTCTGCTGGATTAAACAAACAACTGTGTTTGTGTTGTTGGGACTCATTTTTCATTTGCTTTGGCACACTGGCACCAGAAGCATCCGTGTGTACCTAGTACATCATTCACCCTGGTGCTCCATGTTAACAAATTAGCATAGTAAATGACTAATTATATTCAGGGTTAGAACACTCACAGACTGTACTGGTAATTAAAAGTCTTCTTTCTGTTTTTATTTATCATAATTTGTAGATTCCTTCTCTGCATTATGAAAATTATTTAAAAAAAAAAACTGTTCCAACTTAGTAAATGTGCAATCATATTCAAGATCACTGACACTTTTTGTATTGTCATGCTTTTACATCCCAGAAGTTGTCCTTTATCTCTTGATGTATTTTATGCTAACATGTTAGCCTGGAGCTGGTGGTTACATAATGTAACAGACACGATTTTAGTACTTGTATTCAGCACTCAGGGAGTGAGTCCTATAAACACTAAAATGTTAACAGTCAGTTTTAACACAGGTCTTATACATTCTCAGCATAGCCTCTCACGGTTTGGCTGGTGGTGTTTTTTTAAATTCTCTAAATGTATTTACAGTATGGCAGCGTCTGCCTGGCTCATATGGGATCATTTTTAATATCAAACTTTGATCTGTACTGATGTGCACATCCTCTACATACAGTCCAGTGTGTGTATGTAAGAGTGAGAGAGAAAGAGACAGAGTGAGTACTACAGGTTGATAATAGTGGATAATGCTAATGAAGTGGAGGGAGGCAGGAGTTGATAAGCCTCTGACTTAGGGATTTGCAATGCACTTGTGATAGATTAAAACACACGAGATACACACATCACAGATACCCACAAAGCTTCATTTACGCACACACACACACAGACGCACTTGCATATTGTCTGTAGACACTCACTGCAAGTGACACTGGGATTCACCCTTGGCGATTCTAACTTGAACCTCAAACTGCCCTCTTATAAAAAATAAAAAAAACCTTTATTACCATGTTTTCCAACTAAAATTTGTACACACACATGCATGCATGCATGCACGCACGCACACACAAATGTAAAAACACACCCACCCCACTACTTGGCTCAACATAATTCATGCATTAAGCCTGTGCAGTAAATTGTGATGTTAATTAATTGAAGGAACCAACAGGGATTTCCTGTAGAGAAAATATAACACAACAGCAAACCCAATATACCCTTAGGTGAAGATGACAATTTTTCTCTTTCTCTCGGGCACGATGGATTATTTTCCTAAAACTTAATACTGACACATGCACAAATGTACCCTGCACTGGTTGCTGCTTTGGATTCACAAACTTTCCATCTTATACAGATTAATGCCCTGCTCCTGCTGTTGTTTGGGTTTGTATGAATTATGTATCAGCTCTCTTCTCCTATTAACATTCACTATTTTCTCCATCAATGTCCCTGCTAATCAATGGTCTCTCAATCCTGGGAAGTAACAAACAGTTCCACCCTGCAAACCTTGTTACTGTAATGCAGTTTACAACATTAAGATGACTTACCCCAATGGTAGCATGAGATTAATAAGCAATACCATGTCACATACACTTATTTACTTACAATGAACGATAAAACATTTATAAGCAATAATTAAATGAATATGTTCCATATGAACTGATGCTGCAAAGCAAACACTGTCAAGTATCACTGACTAAGATTTTGTTCTATTGAAATCCACTCATATATTTTGAGGTTGACAAAGGGAAGGAACATATGAAACATATGTCTTCAGTGAAGTTTCACCCTCTTTAGGATAAACACAAAATACACATCCAAGGCTTTCTGAAAAACGTCATTTTCAGTATCAAACTATACTTGCCTCCATCAAAACATCTAGACGCAAACAAAAAAAACCTCTTCCTTCAGCTCTGTGTGTGGGAGGGTTCCAGCCATGTTGTGTCTGCAGCTATGGATTAATACTTAAATGAAACATTATCCATTATTATCACCACTAATCAATGTACTGTGTACCCCGGTAATCTGACAAGCAGGGCCAGGCTCCGTATCTGTTGTGCTATGCTCTGATTCGATTTGCATCATTTAACATTAAGCAGACGCAGCCAGGCAAGGAAGGAGATGATTTTTATATTAACAATCAGGTATGTTTCATTATGAGTATTTACAAACACAAAGCAGCACATGTAGGCTAGAATGTAATCAGAAGACTTATTTTTTTTGTTTTAACTTTGATGGAAAGAAGATAGGGAGAAAAATATGAGACAAAAATAAAAATAATGAGCAATTTTGTCATTCAGAATTTTACCTTAAAGTGAAAATATATATTTTCTCCAGTTTCTATACACCTGTATGTTGAGGTTTCACCATCTTAATATTGTAATATTTTAACTGAATTAGTCAATGTATTCTTTGTGCTGGTAATCTTATGGGCAATTCCAGCTTCCATATCTCGTTATGTTCTGACGCCTTTTGTAGCAGATAATGCTGAGAAGACTAAACCAAGAGAGATACACCAATTATCCAGCCAAAGAGCAGGATCAGAGAGAGATTATGATCAATATATCTAATTCATGAAGGTGGCATTTATGAAACTTGGCTTTCATCACATTTATTGGCACTTGTGTCCAATGATGAGTCACTTATGATCATGTAACAAATATACAAACTTATAGTGTCATGTCATTGGGCTGTATGTTGTCTGCAACTGAAATAACATGAAACACTTTTGCAATAGTCTGATCATTACTTATCATTGCATATAGAACAAATTTTTACACTGTGATTATCAGACATCTAAAGACAACACAGACCACAATTGCTCTGCCTTCTTATACAGCAGCCCTGACAAATTAACAATTTGCTGTAGAACCGCAAATATCTGTGAGAAGTTCCTTATGTGCAAATCACATGCACTGCAGGGCCAAGAGTACTGAAAATCAGCATTGATGGAAAGAGAAATGCATGCACTGTAACTCCAAGCAACACAGTCATTGAAGTTGTTTAATGCAAATTCTTCATCAGCATCTAAAAATGTCCTTTTGTAGTGGTAAACCACTAGTTTTGCACAAAAAGACTTGTGCAAGGTTTTTATGCCATGACAGCAGTGTTCTAGGAATAGCAATACTGGTCTGTTTATTGGTCGCTCCACCACTTTGGTACAGACAGAAATATGTCAACACTGACTGGATTGACAGGATTGGTAGCTATGAAAATTGGGTCCATGCATCCGTGGTGCGCTCACTGACCTGTAATTTTTCCTCCCAGTAAAATATGTCAACACCTACGAACGGGACTGCCGCATTTTCAGTTCCAAGACAATGACGCTCAATGCCTTCAGTGATCTGGTTGGAGTTTTCTAGCACCACCAGAGGTTGCAGTGTCCTTAATTTTATAATAACTATGGGATGGGTGGCTATGAAGTTTGGTCCAGGAATTTATGTTTCACACAATATGAACCGAAATAACCTCAGTAATCACTCAACCTTTCATTCAGTGCCATCAGCAGGTCAGAATTTTAGATTTGGACTTGTCCAGCAGTTTTGTTTATGACCTGTAAAACATTTCCATCCATCTCAGCTGCAATTTATCAAATCTTAGCATGCTAGCACTAAACTACGTGAAACTATGTTGCGACCATGACAAATATAAACATTGTTATTGTGGGCACATTAGCACATTAGTACGGAGTTTAGCTCAAAGCTGAAAATTCATCTAACTGCTAAAATGCATGTAGACCTACTACTGGACACCATATGTGAGCTGTTTTTAACTCCAGATCAATGTCATTATAAAGCACATTCACAGCGGATATGTATTATTTTATGTAGTCATCACCATCTGTGTTTCCGATAGCTCTACTGCAAAACTACAGGGAGCATTTCTCTTTCTAAAATAGATAAGTAGCATCTAGGAATGAACCACATGAACCCCTGCTCATTTGATGTTTTGTGTATAATGTGTACTGTGTGCTAGAGTTGTCAGTTTAGCACATTAAAAGGATAAACCCTGAGTGTTGCAGCTCTTATGAATATAGATGGGGGATACTGAAACACCCACACATGTATTTGCAACTCATTTTTGTGAGTTATTCATTCCTTGAAAAAAAAAAGTATACCTGGGGAAATATGCTAAAAATCCTTGCTGTCTTGGTTTATATCTGAATCCATTAAAATTATTTGCTAATGGGTTGCGGGTTGTTATCTTTTCCAGATGTTCTGAAGATTAGATTGAGAAAACAATCAGCCATGGCCTTTAATGTTGCAGTAAACACAAGTCTAGAAGGAAAAGGAAGAAAAGCAAAGAAAATTGATAGCCCTCCTCCTCACCCCTCTCTTTTCTAAACCTTTTTGGCCAGACAAGATAATAAGACTTTTGGCTTCACATAGGATACAAAACCTGGTACCCCGCTTAGAAATCCTCGACTTAGCCCTTTGTGCCTCCACATTATTTTTCTTTCTGTATGCTACTTCATACTTTGATCTGGTCTGATCTAAAAATATGCTGAAAGGTGTAATAATTTTTTGAAATCACAAAATTTTGTTACCTATCCCAACTTTAAAAGCTTGGTAAGACACAGCTGATGAATAGCACCACTGACTTTATACTTATACACTTATAGCTGTAGTTTGAACCAACAACCATTTGATGTTTCCCTTCATTTGCAGAGCATTCTTGATCCATTGCAGTTTTAGTAAATAGAGATTTAAACTATTCCATTGGTTGATTTCAGGCCACATATATAGAATGATATCTTCTCTTGTTAAAGTGCTGTTTAAAACCTTGGAAAGAAACAGGTTACCTAGGTGACATAGCTAATATTTCCATATAACAGTGTTTCAATAGCTGGGCATGAGCATTCTATAATTAGTCTTCTTCCTCTTTTAGCCATAATGTATCATACAGTTTAACTTGTGTTACATCAAATTTTACAGATAAACTGCAGTTCTTTGATTCCACCTCCTGAGATAAGCAGCTGTGATACCTGAGTTTGCATCCTAACACCAATATAATCGTTGTGACAATAACTTGCTCTGAAAAAGAAAGTGTAAATATATGGGCTTTTCTTTTCAGAAGGACCCAAATTTTATACTTTTATACTAATATTGTCTGACCACAAGCAGCTTTACTGTAATTTATAGCCAAAATACTTGACAGTTTTGATAATCAGTGTTATGGACACACTTGTGTCTGTACCAATACAATAACATAATAAAGCTTCTCAATCAGCCTACCTACATATGGTTGCTCTATTACTTGCCTAAGACAGAAAATCCAACTTGGAACGTGAGTCGAGCTGAGTTGGAGGGACCAAGAGACAAACAACAACTGCATATTTATTCATAAGACATCTGCTGATAAAACCAAACCTCACTCATAACAATACACTAGAAGCCCTTTAGTCTGTAGCATCCTTCTACCTCTTCCACCCTATGCGCCCCTGTTCTGGGCCCAGGCCATTGTGCAACTGACACCGTCTTTGAAGGCTGCTAAGCATGGCGTGCTCATTGAAGAAACCACCTACTACTACTCTCACTAAAACGGGTGGAGGATGTGTTGTGGTAGAGCAGCAACTGGGAAGTTTTCCCCGACACATTGTTTTATGACTGTTATTTACTGTCTTATTTAAAATTTCATAAGGTAGCTGTAACATTGTTAATATTTGATGAGTTTCAAATCACACTCTGGACTGAATAAACGCAAAAGGAGAATTATTATATTTCAAAATTCGTCCAAGTGTCTCTCATTCATAGAGCCTAAGGCTGTTCATTTTGACCGTAGGGTTTTGCAGATGTTACTGACTTGAATTTATTTATTTATTCATTGTTTGTTTGTTTGATTGATTGGTTGTTTGTTTATTGGTTTCCTGTTTTTGCAGGTACAAATTTTTGAGCTTAGGATCCAAGGGGTTAAAATCCAAGACAAACTAGGAAAAGTTACAGATTCCCTAAAATCTCATGAAAATAATTTCACTAGTATTTCAAAATGATCAGGACGAGCTAATACATTTTCCCTACAGTATCTCTTGCATTGTTCTCAGCTAAATTACAAGATTTTATGACAAATGACATTCAGTTACTCGAAAATACACTAACAGACTGAAACAATTTGAATTCCATTAGTGAAAGGAAATAAACTGAGAAGAAGCAATGATAAAGTCTTCATGAGCTTTTGAATTAAGCATGGGATTACAATAAGGTTTTCTACTTTTCTCATTGCCTTTACATGAAATTGTATTTACTTGTTACATCTTTCATAGAAAAATACAAACAAACAAAAAGCAATAAACAAAACAAAACAAAACAAAACAAAACAAACAAACAAAAAAAAAAGAATCCCTCAAATTTTAACAGTAAAAACTGTTATTAATCCATTTGTGTCACTAAAGATTTTGTAAGTTTACTAGAATGCATGTAGCTATTTCATTCCCGGGAAGTTATCTTTTGAGCCAAAGCACTTTGCAGATAAAGGCAGATGAGCCAAGACAGCAGTCACCAGAGGTTTACAGCTAATCCCCAAACAAACAAAACAGCAACAGAAAAAGGTAAAACAAAACTAAACAGAAGCAAACCAAACAGGCTATCATCCAGGTTTTTTCCTAAACCTCCTCTACCAGGACGCTATTGTGTCAGTAATGTTATCTACAATTAAACAATAGTTTTCATGTGACGCTTTTTTTTTTAAACATGTAAATAAGTCAGAAACTTTCTTAAGGTTTTATATTTCTTGTAACCACTGCTGTCTTAGCTATCTGCATCTGTCCCTGTCTTGTCTCTCAGCTAAACCTTTTGGCAGCATGTCTTCCTCCCTGTAGCCTGTTTGTTGTTCAACAGATTGAGTGCTAATTTTAGACTCAGCGTGCATGTAGGGCTGCTAATAGAAATGCGTGTGTGTGTATGTATACGTGTGCTTTGGATTAATTAGTTTTTGGTGAAATCTGCAGATTGTCTCTTCCCTCCTCTCAAATCAAAGCACCTGCCTTTCACACACTATTTTTATGTGTGTGTTTGTGACCTCATTGTATTCAGTAATCCATAAGACCCATATACACAGTTATTTTTGTTTATTGAGTTTTACGGCTTCTGCTGAGTAAAAATGTAAAATGTTAAAAATATATATTTTTTGACATCCAAACAGTCTGCTGTAAGATCTTGTCTCCATGTTGAAGCGGAGTGAGAACAACAAGTTGATAGGGTGACCGTGTTAAGACCTATCCACCTACCTCGCCCTTACTGCAGTCTCTCTTCATCTTTAGCTGTTTCTGAAATGAGGCAGACATTTATTTCCACAGGTGCCTTTTTCAAATGTGCAAATGGCTCACAGTAAATTGCATAAAAATAAAGGAAAGCAGACATGGTAGAGATTAGAAGTTGCTTTTAATTCTTTGTAGCTGAAATGAATATGAGTACTTAAGTTTGCCTTCAGGGTTTTCTCAAGTAGAAATGCTTTGGGAAGTCAGTTTCAAATTTCATTCATAGTTTGGTTAGATTTACCACATATTAGAAATTCTTAGAAAGCCCTGCAGGAAAACTTCTCCCACTACTAAAATATTCCAGTCTCAAGTTCGAGCCACGGCACCACAATAATGTTATGTGTCAGTTTCAGTGATAGTCATGAAGTAAGATTAATTACAATTAATTGTAGAAAAAAAAAACTCCACGCACTGCATTGCACAGGTACCATCCTATGTGTGGAAAGGCAGACCTACCTCATACTGTATGAGATTTTTAAGGGAGACAGAACACTATAAACATATAAATATATATAAAACACTAATTCTACCTTGCTTCAGAAAATTCAGTCAACATGCAAGCTGGTGCTGTCATTTGTCTCATGAAATAAATATCTCTGGTCGCACCACTGTAGATGTAAATTTGTATATTTTGAATCTTGCTTTAGAAAGAGAGAGAGAGAGATGTCTGTCTATCACACCACAGACCACGGATGATGTTTGATACTGGTAACATTCGAGTCCATTTCACTGTGAATTATTGCAGTACCTTATCATGGCTAGCTCAACCTGATAGAAGGATTGTCACAATACTGGACAAATACCCAATACTCAATATCATTTTCGATACCATGGGTGAAAAATGACAAACAATTAAGAGGCTTTTTAAATAAATAAAATAAAAATAAAGACAGTACACACAATAACATCAAGGACAACACTATTTTTAGTTGTATATATATGACAAATATTTTAAGATTCTCTTTACTAGTGCAGAACAGAGTTATTATAGTTTTATATTTTCTTATTAGTTTTTATTTTTATTTCGTTTTGACTTTTTGTTCTTAATGCAGTTTAGTTTCAGTTAGTTCCCAGAGTGGGTTTGCTCATTTCAGTTTAGTTTTTATTGTTTGAAAATGTTTACTTTTAGTTTAGTTTTTATTAGTTTCAGTGTTAGTTTTAGTTTTTTTTAAGTATTATTGTATTTAGGGGATATGCCAGAGGCAAGATTTAGGAAAATCAGTGTGCATATTACAATATAAACACAGAACTTCGCAGTTGACTCTCAGTCTTGTAGACATCCAAAGTCTCATCGAAGCCTCATCAGGGAAGTTGTGATAACAAATTTTACCGAATTAACAAATATTAAAACTAAGGCTATTTCCTCTATATTTTTATTTTATTTTAGTTAGTGTTCCGAGTTCACAAAATCGTTTCAGTTAGTTTAAATTTTTTTCAAAAGCCTAGTTTTTATTTTTATTTTAGTTAACTAAAATGTTTTTTTCACATCTAGTTTTAGTTTTTAGT
>VUQI01001679.1:0-12861 GCA_015106735.1 Paratilapia polleni | reverse complement strand
TTGGCTGATATCACTGTAGAAATACGCCCACACTTTTTGGCACAGAGTCTTCATCAGGTACAAAAGTTCAAATGCTCTGAAGGCTACGTGCTGAAATGTATAAGTTCATATCTACTGTGATGTGAGCCTAATAAGCAAGTTTGTTATGAGTATTTCTGTCCTTTATGTAATTATATTTAAGATGTGCTAGTTTTTAACATTTTTTGAATATATTTATTCAATCATGAGTTTAGCACTCCATTGAACTTTTTACTCTTGAAGGTATTACAGTCTGATCCAGTATGAGCTATAAAGCTGTGGTGGCTACAAAGAATAGAGCAAATTTGTGAATTCTACTGCAAGCAAATACATCATCAACAAACATGTTGATGTTTGCTGATGGTGGGGAGTCTTACATGAAACCCATCACAGAATGCTTTTGTTGTATAAATACACCAACTGCTGTTACCTAGTTTGATTTGACTGTAAATCCTGCAGGCAAAGCCAACTCCACGAGTGTCACTGAGTTTGTCCCAGTTGATTTGTTAAAATAAATGTGATATTCTCCAGCCTTAAACTTATGGCACTAGATGCCCAATGCCAGTATGTGCCTTGAGCAGAAGCAAGTTATATCAAATAAAATGACAGCGGATGGCATAATGGTCATACGTCACTGACGCTCATAGCAGCAGTGAAATGCATTGCCAGACAGAGACCGCTTTCTTAAACATCCTGCCAACATGCATTGAGGCCCACTTTAGTCTCCCTACCTCCACATCCAAGCTTGCATGCCTGCCTTTTGTGTCTTTGTGTTAATGTCTCCGTGTGTGCATTTGTAACTTCATTTCTGCACATGGGTGTGGGCTTTTGTCAGTGTCTGTGTATGCACTCATCCAAACTCAACAAACTTCCATTCAGGATGATTACACACTGGTATCAGATGTCTAATACACACCCTGAGGGCTGTGCTCCTGTGGACCATCACGCCGCTGTGGTGTTTGAAGTGCCTGCTTCACTGTTATTGTCCCTAACATTAGAAGCAGACTCAGAGAGTTATGTTACATTACTTTTAATATGACCTAACATGACACTCTTAAGAGTGCATCCACAGCTCAGGCCAGACTTGTAGCACTGTTTTAATGTTCACTGTGGTTTTATTTTAGATCCTAAAATCTAAATTTTTCATTACGCTGTCTGCATGCAATTTTCTGTGTTGCTTGATGTGCTGTAATGGGAAAGCAATCACGACTTTGCTGTGCTTTCTAACCCCAGGTGTGCAGGAAGCCGTGGTCATCTGCCTGAACAAACAGACCAGAGAGGCAGCGGACCAAAGCCTGTGTGTGAGCTCTCGGCGGCCCCCACAACTCCTCCAGGACTGCAACACTCAGCCCTGCCCACCCAGGTACAATAAAACCACTAACTCAAACCCCATTATCATCATCATTATTATTTAAACATGTTTAAAATGGTTTGTGCATGGAAATTAAAATGAAGTTGATTAGGATGCAGAAAAAACAAGGAGGAAATGTGTTTTTGGGAGGAAAAAAAAAGTTTGGCTACATATAAGAAGAAAATATTAATTAAAGTCAGGACAGAAATATGGCTGTGCTTAGTTTGCCAAGAGTGTATCCCTCCAAAATGTGCAATATTCAGTATAGACCGGGGACATTCATATACCATTTTCAGTGCACGGATAAATTCTTGGGTCCAAAACATGCAACTACCTCACTCCCAAACTATCACAAAACTTGATTCCCACTATTTGAATCAGTTAAGTTTAACTAATCATTGGTATAAAAAATCCACAACCTTCTAATCCACTATGTTATACCTCTGAATTCAAACCAATTGGGCCAATTAAATCTCAATTAAGGCTGCTCAAGTCCAAGTGATACCAAAGCAGAATGACAGAGATGGATGGTTGTATCTCTGTGAGCAGGAAATTAAGCCTTGTGGAATCTGACAGTAATTAGCCTTACCTGGAAGGTTCAGTTGTCCTTGGAAATAAAAATCTAGGAGGCTTCAGCTGTTATTCTACGTGTTTCCTTTTGGCAAACTCATCCTTTTATACAACTAGGAATGGCCTTTAATGATTGCATGTCATATTGACAAATTTGCCACATTACCAGAGGGGTTAACAATGTACTGTTTATCATAAGGTGATGCTATTGAAAAGCCTGTGGGTGGGTAACTAATGTTATGCAGTCAAGCATGACTTAAGTTAGTACATGTAATGGCAGTCTTCCCATAACAATAATATCTCTTTTTGCCATAGATCAAAATGTTATCCCAGAAATAAAAGATGGAAAGATTACTGAAATAATTGTGATCATCCTCTTAGGACCATACATTGCTTGCTACATTTCAAATTATATATTAGATATTAGAGGTTCTTGTGCTATTAAAATTTTGCTTTTTTGTGTGTTTATTGATCTTTAATTCAACAGACAAGCAGTATATGAACAATGTTAGGATTTCATATTTCAAATTGCTTAATCGTAGCGAATTTTTGTGAACCTAACAAATAAACTGGAACCAAATTAAACACCTAAAAGATCAAACAGTAAAACTGGTTGTTGTTTAACATGACTGAGCTGCGGCTAACTGGTGAGTGGATTTTGTGGTTGGCCACACGTTTCAGGTTAACACCGTGCACATTGTCAGTGTTCCACCGCTCACACTCTTGTCAGAAAACCCAGAGGCTTGCAGCCTGCCCTTGCCTGTTTTTCCAGGCTTTGAGTCTTGTTTTTAGGCACAACAAATGCAGTATTGGGCTTGTTTCCTTTGGCCCTTTACTCCCTCCCTGAGGCCTCCTCACCCTCCCATATTAAGCTACACTCTTTGGATAGTGTTCCCCCTGAAAGGAAAACAGCCATAGGATTTAGCTTTGAGTATAGCAGCGGTCCATGAACAAGCTTCATTCCCAATTCTCCTCAGACCCTTAAGTAAATATGAGTAGTTTTGAAATATCACCCAATCTGTCAAGCAGAAAGTGAAATTGCTGCCATCTCATTTCAAGCCAAAGTTTTAAAGGCATGGCAACTAGTTGGACACAGGCCACAGTTTAATAACTGTGCCAAATAAATCTGCCAAAGTAACTTTGATGCTGGATTAAACCCAGTTTAAAATTGTGTTGGACAACAACATGAATATTAATTCCAATAGGTCATTGGAAAAGTACAAGTGAAAAAGTAATGCCATAGGGATTTCTTGAATATCATGGAACTCAGTGTGGGATTTTATGCTTCTTGCCTTTTTCACTTGTATTCACCTTCATGTATTCACCTTCATGAGTTTACATATTAATAAGATTGCAAGAGTGTCCTACAGTAAATCTACAATGTACTGTAGATTTGCCACTGTGAGCACAATAAACATGATAAACATTGTTCTAACAGGTGGGAAACAGGAGAGTGGAGTTCATGCTCAGCTACATGTGGGGTAGGTCTTATGACCCGCACTGTGGTGTGTACCCACCGGCCCTCTCGCAACAGCAATCACACTGCAGTTTTGAGGGCTGAAGACTGTCAGAACCTCAAGCCCGGTCCTATCCAAGCCTGCAACCGCTTTGACTGCCCTCCTGCATGGGACACACTTGACTGGGGACAGGTAAAGGATATCATCTATGAACTTCACCACTATAAATGTTTGTGAATGTAGCAAATGTGACTAATTTAACTCCTTGCATTGTATTCTTTTGCTCCCAGTGCTCCCAGAGCTGTGGTGGTGGGATTCAGAGGAGGCAGGTAATATGCAAGCAGCGGTTGGCTGATGGCAGCATCCTGGAGTTGCCTGACACCTTTTGCCCTTCCATGAGCCCTACAAACCAGCAGGCCTGTGGCAAGAAGGACTGCCCGCCTCAATGGGTCACAACTAACTGGTCCCAGGTAGCCTGCCTTTCAGCCAGTTCTGCCATATTGCTGTTGTTCAAATTATCCAAAAACTGATACTGTACAGGTTTTGCTTATTTTGATAGATTTCTTTCGTTTCTCCAGTGTTCAGTGACATGTGGAAATGGCATTCAGACCCTGCAACCCATTTGCAGGAAGAAAGGGGAGAATGGAAGGTATTGGATGGTAGACCTTAAGAACTGCTCCCAGATGGCTCACCCCATCATAATCCGACCATGCTCCCTCAGGCCCTGTGAAAGTAAGAGACCCTTTATTTGGCTGTATTATGTAATTTGTACTGCTAAGACACTAGACAATTAAATACCACTAGCTCTAAACTAGAAGGAAAGGGAGCTAAGTTGCCTGACTGTAAAGTTTTGTAAATTACAAACAAAACTACAAATATTTAAACCAACAATCAAGCCATTAATCTATCCTCTGAATTACAGACTCTATCAAGCCGGATCCCACCATACTGGCTCAGAAGAACATTTATATCCAGTGGAGGAAGGGCAAAAAGGTACAGTTGGTTGTTGGTGGTTATGCCTACCTCCTGCCTTGGACAACTGTGGTCCTTCGCTGCCCAACCCGCCACTTCCGTAAGGGCCACATCCACTGGCTGAAGGAAGGGAAGCCTCTGGTCAGCCTCCCCCACCTCTCCATAACGTCACTAGGATATGTGAAGATTCATCAGGTTCATACATCTGATGCAGGGATATATACATGTATTGCAGGCGAGACACAAGAACATTTAGTTCTGCAGATCATTGGCAGCAAGCAAAAGTTGTCTGTTCCAGAGTCATTTCTTGGACGACAAAAGGTTGGCCGACCAGATGTGACCTCAGCCCAAGAAAGATTTCAGGAGCTACCTATCCCCCTCAACCAATATGATGCAATTGTTGAGCATCTGCTGAAGCTTAAAGACTCCATCCAAGATGAAAAATACATTGCTGACAAACTACCCATTAGTGAAAAGAACAGTTCGACCTTGGAGGATGAAGGGTCAGAGATTCACATCCCAGAGGTCCTCATTGCTGATACCCGCAGGCTAGATGAGATCATGCACAACTTTGCTGAAGGCCTCGGAGGACCACAGGAGGAACAAGTTATCGCACAATTGCTCAGCGAGCTCACTATGACACAAGGTGAAACCAATGAGTCCACTCTTCACCCTCCAGAAAGCGCTGAATCTTCCACACAAGAGCCACTCCTTTATAAACCAAACATTAAAGCCCACACAGCCAGAGTTAGAAACCCGTTGATAATCCAGCGCTCGAAAAAGGTTGGAGTGGGGCCACAATCTGAAATGATAGCTTATGTGGGAGGGCCAGTTTTACTACAGAAGCCAGTCGCTACTTTAGTCCTGAAGTGCGAAGCAGTAGGAAACCCTGAACCATCTGTGACATGGACAAAGAATGGGAAAGAGTTGCGCTACAGTAGCAGGTAAGAACTAACCTTGAATAAGACTTATTGTACGATTGACATAGCTGCATGTGGCTATTTTTATCTCTGTGTCAAAAGACCTGGATGAGTGAGAATTTTCATACATACCTTGTATTTGTGTTGGCAGAGTAGGCCTGTTGCCTACAGGATCACTGAGGATCCAGTATCCAAGCAAAGGGGATGAGGGTTTGTACATCTGCACTTCCAGGAACCGTTTTGGAAGGACATCTCTTTCATCTTGGCTGCAGATTACAGGTGAGGTCCATACATTTGGAAGTTTAATGGTTATAAAGCAGAACTATTATGTTTTATGCAGAACTGCTGTTCAAGCTTTCTGTTTGCAAGGACAGCCAATCAGACAATAGTTGGCTTGAAGGGAGTAGAAGGCAGCTAAGGCCTCAGTCACACAGGCCTAGAGACCGACTAGCGACCATCTGACAACTACCAGTCATGAAGATAAAATGTGTATTCCCCAGCCGTTACGAGTGGTTGCTGGAGGTTGCTGGCTTTTGCTGGGTTACGAGTGGTTGCCAAAAATCTCCTTGTAATCACTTTGACTGCTAGCAGACTGATACGTTCAACTGTAGTTTGCATGAAAGCCGCCGACTTGTGTCCAAAAACTCTCTGAGCTGTAGTGAAACCTGAAAATGTGTGATGCAAACCAGAAACGGAGAATGTTTGCCTTCAAAGTGATAGTTGTGCCTTTCTGTTGCAACCAACACATTTCAAAAGGCACAACTTTTACTTTCTGTTTTTCACAGTTTCACTACTGCTTGCCAAGTAGTTTGCTAGTGTTGGCAGCCAAGTTGGCATCTGCCGTACAAACTACGAGCAAACACAGTAATCTGCTAGCAAACCAAATAATCGCAAGGAGGTTTTCGGTGCAGCACCGTATATCTCTTTGCCACCAATTTCACGCTAGCAACTGCCAGCAACCTCCACAAACCACTCACCAACGGATCATGGAATGCACACTTTTGCTAGGGAGTTGCTGACCAGTCTCTAGACCTGCGTGACTGGGGCTTTAGCCATCGATTTCACAGCGACTGTCAGCAGCTTCCAGCAGCTTCCAGCAACCACTTGCAACTGGCTGGGAAATACTCATTTTTCCCTCAAGCCGGTGGTTGCCAGATGGTGGCTAACTGGTCTTTAGGTCTGCATGACTGAGGCCTACAGCAGCTTGTTTTAGACAGAGGATGAACTAAGGCCCAGAATAAGATAAACAAGGCTTCATTTAACATGTGAATCACGCTAAGTTACTCTATTACAGTCCAAGAATTAAAAGTAGAAGGTTGTAAGTAAAAAAAGTGAAAAAGTGGAAGTATCAGCTGAGATCTGCATATTGTTCTCTGCTGAGGTTCAATATTTTGCAGAATTACTTTTTTTGTTTTCTTGTCAAGAGCTAGATGAAAAAATGGATGCCACACCTAAATCTTTATGTAATGTAGATAGAGCCAGAAGACTGTTAGCTTAGCATGGTCTGCGGTTTGAAAGAAGGGAGAAAGGGGCAAGCCGGGCTTTGTTCAGAGGTCAAAACAAAACAAAAAAAACAAAAAAACATGTTCTACCAGCACCTTAATCATTGTGATGAAGCATCAGAGAAATTTTGTCATATGCAGACACTGTAAACATCACTATGACTATTCAGAAAGGTTTGTTAGGAATACTTATAATTGATAAAGTTAGCATAGACCAAATGTCAAGTTGAGTTTGTCCTAATACTGTTTCATGTAGTCCAGTTTACAGTAATTTATGTTGTTCTTTGTGGTTCAGGCTTCTGGGAAAGCGTGCATTCATCCAGCACAGAAACACACAAACACAAGAGTAACCACAGACACAGATACACAGTAAGCTCTTACTTACCCCAGTGGCTCATGCGGCTGAGTCATTGACAGAGGAATGTCCGGGGCATCACACAGAGCTCGGGTCACCTCTGAGCTGCGCTGTCCTTCGTCTCTTCAGCATGATCAGCCACATTCTCATCAAAGCACCGCCACTGTTCGTTTCCTGATCCTATAGTACGTTTCCTCCCCATACGGCAACAATTAGAGGTTCCAGGCAATGTTTCAAAGAAGATTAACTTAACATACCCCATTCAGATAATCTAAATAGAAAGGATAAGGAGTCTGTAAAGTGCTGAAAAATGCCCCAACTGTATTTTTCTTATATTTGAATTCAAATTCAGTTAAAAGCAGTGTAATAAGAATACTCTTAGGCATTTTAAGAAGTGTTTGAAGAAAAAGGAATGCAGTCCAAAGTACACTGAATACACATTTTTACAATAATTGAATTGGGAATATATTTTATTCCCAGGTTCAATAATATCTTTGCTGAATTTTGTGAGGAATATTTTCATAACAACTGCTCAATGTTTTTATTTAAATCCTAGTACATCAACAGATGACAATGGGGAAAAAAGTTGTTCTTGTCCTCTTTTGATCTCTCCCAATATCTAAAATCTCAGACGTATTTGGCTTTTTTGTATTTTCAGGTGGCAAAGGAAGAAGCTGTGTCCAAGGCAGCAGTATGGGAGCAAATGTCCCTGCTTGTCCTGAGAGGAGTAACAGCACTCAGGCAGCTGAGCTGTGCCAAGGACAAGCCTGCCCTTTCAGGTATGTTGCTGCCGCTATATGAGTGAGCTTTTAGTACTGTTGGGTGCTGGGTTTAATATCTACAATAAAAACATACTGTACTGATAGTACGTTTTTCTCTTATTGCAGACTTCTGATCCTTAGTCTACTCACTGCATATGTTGAATGCCTGAGAAATATTTCTTGGCCAAACTAAAAGAAACATTAAATATCTAATCCCTAGTTGACTTTTCCTCTTGTTTTATTAGGTGGCGAGTGGATGCCTGGTCCCCGTGCTCAGCCACTTGCGGAAGTGGAGCCCAGACCAGAAGTGTCCGCTGCATGGAGGGTCCCGAGGGCAGGTCAGAAGAGATAGAGAGTCAGAATTGCCTTGGAGCAGGGAGGAGACCCTCTGATACAAGGCTATGCAACCTTCTTCCCTGTGCAAGATGGGCCACAACTTCCTGGGGGCCGGTGAGTCCACATATTATTGTGCAGACGCACGTTTTCACAAGGTTTTATCATGAGGCACAGTTTTGATTCAAAACTTGACCCTAGCAAGAAAATATTTTGGCACTGAAAGCTGAACTTGCCTGTAAATTTGATAAATTCTCCTCTTCCAGTGTCATAGCAGATGTGTGGGTCCCAGTTTGGCCACACAGCACCGCCATATCTACTGCCAACACCCAAATGGTACCAGAGTCCCCTACAGGATGTGCATTGGGCTCCAGAGGTAAAGATAGGAATCAAATGATACATATTTTCGAGTACTGCTGATATGTACTGTTGATATATATTTTAAAAATCCAGTGATCCCTCATGTTACAAAAAAAATTAAAATCAGCAGAAAATTATTTCACGTATGTTTGTATTTTAGGCCGAGCCCCTTGAAAAATTGTTCCACTGAGGCTTGTGCAGTTCACTGGCGCGTGGGGCCTTGGATGCAGTGCACCGCCACATGTGGACGGCATGGTTTCCAGTCACGCCAGGTGACCTGCATGCACCTTCGGACTGGCAAGGCCTTTCGAGACCGTCACTGCATGTGGAGGCCTCGACCTCCCAGCTGGCAGCGATGTAATATTTTATCCTGCGGCAGAGGTGAGAAAAAGTGGAAAAAGGAGACAACTATGAGTCATAAATAAATGTATTCTATAGATCCAAAATGTCATGAATCATTTATGGTGAACTGTGCATTTACTTCTTTTATTTTAGTTTGTATTATTTAAAGATATTTAATTTTAGTTTTTTTTTTCTTTTTCTTCTAGTCGTAGGGTTTTCTTCCTATAACATGAGGGTATTCTCGAGGGGAGAGATTTAAGAAGTTCAGAACTGGTTTTACAATACGTGGTGCAAATGAAATGTTTTGTGAACCTGCTCACAAAAAACATTTTATGGTAAATCACTGAATGTTTTTATTGCATTTTTCTGATCACATAGACATCTCAGGCTCATTAAAAATTTGCACTAATGCCTCCTTATGTCTGTTGTGTCAAATAAATTAGACCAAATGAACCGAAATGGCAAAGACTAAAACTCAAGAAATTTCCTTTATATTTTTATTTTACTCAGTTTTGTAAATACATAATATTGTTACAGATTTTATTGTTTCCAAAAGTCAGTTTTTATTTCAGTTAAGTAACATTTTTTTCATACCTTTTTTAAGTTTTGCTTTAGTAACTACAGTTGCTTAACTATACCTTGATTTCAACTAAAAAAAAACAGAAGATGAAAAGACAGTCTAGTGGTGTTTGAACTTGGGCCCAGCACATAATACACATAGCTGTGGTTTCATATGATGAGGCTTGGCAGTATCCGTCTCTAACTTGTCTGTTGGCACCCCATTACAAAACTGGTGAAGGAAATTTTGCCCGCGGTGCTTAAAGCGCTGAAAAATTGCCTTTAAAAACCTCTGCTGCGTCAGGTATTTCCAGAAACAATGTGCCGGTTAATTTGAAAAACCCACAGACCTCAGTGAGCGAGGAAAGATTGCAAAGTGTTTACAAATGAGATGTTATCTCTGGGGAGGTTTGTTGATGTTTTTTTTAAAGCAGTGCACATAAAATTTCCAACTTCCACTATTCATGGGTGGCAGAAGTTGACATTTTAAAGCATTTTCTCTTAAAACTGAAAGTATATTCATAGCTAGGTATTACAATTCTAACCCCTTACTGCATCCTGGCCAGCCATAGCTGTGTATAGTCAACTGTATCCTCTGTATATTCCAGCAGGAGAGTGTCGAGACAGTACAAGGTACTGTGAGAAGGTGCGACAGCTGGAGCTCTGCCCGCTCCCCCAGTTTAAGAGCCGCTGCTGTTACTCCTGCCGAAACACCTGAAGTGGGGATGTGAGAATGGTCACGGAAAACCTGGACAGGTCAGGGAAGGTGTCAAGGAAGACAAGGAACCTCTATACCTATCCCAACACCCTCCACTGTCTTCAATGATCAGTCTTGGATGGGGATTCCTGAGTGTGGAGGAATGTTTCGTTTGTCACACCCAAAAGTGGTTAATATCGACTATCCTCAAAGATACCATATGTGGATTTGAATTCAGAAGTATTGTTATGAGAGGAAAAACAAATCTGTTGATGAAGGCTTCAGTTTTATTTCTTTTTTTTTTTTTTTAATCTGAAGTTCATGTGAACAGTTTTTATCTCCAGGTTATGCAAACAATAGATAGGTTTCCAGTGTGAGCATAGGAACCTGTGGTTTCATAAAGGGGAACTAAAGTCTTTAAAACCTTGACAATGGACATGTCCACATTAACAGAATTTGATGCAGTTTCAGGGTTTTTCTTAACAAAAGGAATCACTTCATGTCTAAACTGTGGTTTATATGACCACATTCAATTTTACATTCTAATGTAATTTTAATAATAGATCTTTATAAAATTGACTGAATTCATACCAAGGAATTCTGGGTAAACCCCAAGCTTGTGATAACCACTGGATAGCTGTGTGTTTGTCTTTATTGCAATGATTTTGATGCTAAATGAGCTTTTAGTAGCATAGCAATGGAGTAAAAACGAGTAGAAAACCGAAAAGCAGCATGATGCTATTTATACATGAGAATGATGACTAAAAGCATAACATTAAGTAAGTGGTACACATTTGTATCATCCACTTAGGGAATAAATTTAATGATTGGTCTTTTAAAGTGGCAAGGAATTCAGATTGCAGTTGTTAGAGGGTAGGACTCTATAAAGATTTCTCTTGCATGGCTTGCACTATAGGAGATGTACGACTGAAGCAAATAATGTTTTGGGAAAAAAAAAAGGTTTTTGCACTCAGAACTCATCCAAGTCTTTGTTAAGAACATGGCTTGCAGAGTTGGTTTTTTGTTATCTAGTTTGTAAAGTTGTATTGTGTCAATATTTTGTTTTGTGATATTTCTTGAAAACGTGTTTGTCAAATGTGTCCCTTTAACCACTTGCTCAAGTTACACACAGATCGGATACAGCCCAGTTCATCCTGTAGCGATCATTTCTTATGTGCCATACAGGCAGGCAGGGTTTGCACTTTGACACTACATCCTGGGTACCACAGTGCCTCTTTATCATCAGGTGCAGCCCAGCTCAGCCAAAGACTACTTGGCCCTACATAAAGGTGTGGTTATGTGATATCACAAGAGGAAAATATTGTACTGCACGCAATTTAAGTTATGTAGATATTTGTGCTGTCATTTTAACTATTTATTTCCTTGCGTGTTATTGAGCAAAGTTTTGTAAATAATTACAGGGGGTGGGTCTTTCCCTGCAGCTGATGGTATTTGATGTGCATGCGATGAGGACCCTCTGCTGGTGACTTGATGTGTTGCTCTTTATCATTAAATAAAACCAAATACATTCCTTTTTATAATCTGGTTGTTGTGAGTCCCCTTCTTTCTTTTCTCTTTCTTTTTTTTTAAAGTTAGATTAGACTTTTTCAGACCATACAAGTTTGCACTGCAGCAATGGGAGGTTGCATCACAAGAAGAACAAGACTTTCAGCATATATGTTGATAGTGCTGTAATCATGACACTCGTCTGAAAGTTTTTGTCAAAGGGACACTTCCCTTTTCGGTATGTAAAAACAAACTGTTCACTCTGTTTCTCAACTCTGGGAGAGGGACAGGAATTCACAAGATCCCTGTTGGCTACAAAAGGGAGGAAACTCTTTACAGTGTGAGTATAGATGCTGCAATTCCCACTGGCACCATCATCTGACTGTCCTCTTTTGATTCGTGCTGAGGATTGTTTCACGTTAAATTATGGTGGAAAAGGATTTTTGTCATTCCTGTTTGACAGCAGTGAGGGTACTGCGAGTTTCCCTCGTGGATGAACTAGAAGAACACATTGACCCTCTGGTAGAAGTTTTAGTGTGTCGGGATGTCTTTACTCGAGATGATCGCGAGGGAGTGTTGTGTCAGCTGGGGCCCCGGGCAAGAGTGAGAAAGATGCTGGACATCCTGGAGTGCAAAGGCGAGGAAGCAGCTAAGATTTTTCTTTCTGTTAAAAGTCATTATCAGGACTCCAAAGAAGTGAACACGGATCCACCTCAGTCCAAAGGTATGCAGTTTCTACCACAGAGGGGTCATTGGGGGATTCAAGATACTGCTTTAACTTTAATGGCAGGGGTATGTCTGAAAGGGGGGAATTTGGTGGCAATGTTTATGTTTGATGTACTTTTACTTAAATATTTCTGTTTAGCTACATTATTATTATCATTATTATTATTAGGTACTCCACTATATTTATATTAAAGCTTTAGTTCTGAATAACTTTGCAGGTAAAGATCAATATGAGTTTTAAAAAAAAAATCTAGTAATAAATCATGCTGTAGTATTTTAGATTAACCTCTCCAGTAGTATATAAAGTAATAAAATACAAAGTCTATACAAAGTCTTAAAAAATCAGGCCCCATCATATCTTAAAGACTTTGTATGTGAGGAGAAGGATTTTAAATTCAATTCTGGATTTAACTGGTAGCCAATGAAGAGAAGC
>VUQI01001677.1:13516-39453 GCA_015106735.1 Paratilapia polleni | reverse complement strand
CCCCCGTGCTTCTAGCTTTGCTTTTGTCATGGTTAGATCAGTGCACTCTGAACTGCTTGGCTTGCAGCTATATTCTTTTCCAGTTTATATTCCCTGTGTGCAGGATTTACTGAATTGGAGGAAATTATCCACAAATACCTTTTATTATAGTTTTAGCTTTTCTGAGGCCTAAAAGACATGAGGCTTCTTAAAGGACTTTGGGTATATATCCTCTGAGGGCCTTAAAGCCACTACACCAGTAACCACATACTGCTGTGGTTCTGTTATCTATAATATTTATCCCTGGAGCAGACTTATGTCTGACTAAAACACTACTGAGACATGACACATTGTTGCCACCCGTATTGCCTTTGTCCACAGGAGACACAGAGGGAGACAAAATGAACTCATCTGTTGAGGCTGATTTCACTGATGTTTATCTTTTTTATTTATCTATCTAAAGTACAAGAGAAGACGTGTGGGCCTACCACAGACTTATCTTCTGACTGGATAAAGGGGGAGTGACTTTTAAACGTGAATACATAGATTTCCTCAATCTAAACCTATTTTAGAGTAGAGAGAAGATAATCTTGGAAAGCTCTACACAGGATGTGATAGTTTAGCTCTGAACTGGTCTCTGTTAACCCTAACCTCTCCTTCCCCTAGCAAAAACCACCACTACCACCAACAACAACACTAATGGGTGCCACTGAGGAGATCCCCTAACAGGGGCCAGTAAAACCAACTTGAAACAAGTAGTGAGTGATCCGTGCTGAGACTTACAATAAAAATGGGCTGTTTTAGAACTAACAAGCACTGCCTTACTGGAACTAACACATCCATCAAAGGGCAAACAGTGTGTTGTTGACTGGAGTTTCGTTACACATCTGGAATCTCAGGCCTGAGCAGTTTGTTTGACTTATTAACAACAAACAGTGTCATCAATCAAAGTTTTAATATTTTTGAGAGAGTTCAAATTTTAGTGTTGAATTGTACCATCATATGGCACAATATCTGTGTATGGTACTGTAGCAGGCAGCCAGCTGTCTTTTGAAAATTCATCTTTGCAAAACTTCCAAACTGTATTGCAGAAAGCTCTCTGGATGAGGTTCAGTCCGATAATGAATCACCCTCTTATCATTCCCAGAGACGTTACCCAAACTGACCCCCCTTGAGTCCCCTGTTACAGTAATGAGCAACAGACTGTGAAATGTCTGAACCTGGAAAATAATCAGGACCTTTTGTTAGTTTTCGGTCAGAGAGGGAGGCTCTGCCACACAGAGACCGTTGCCACATTCCTCATTAAGGCTTCCCTGTGTTGTGGTGAGTTGTCTGAGGCATTTTATTAATGTTACTGGTTCCCTTAATATTGTAGTCAGTTAGGTCGGCTTTAATAGAACCTGGATCAGTGGTTAGTTAAAAAGAATTTAAAAATGACTTATGAACCAGTTGCATTTTGTGCATGATATATGTGTGTATTAGGAAGCTGAGCAAATATAAAACAGCAGCTTTTTTTTCTTTTTACAGTTTTACCAGTAGCTGACATTTTTACTTTTAAAGTTTAAAAAAATTTATGGTATCATCAGTAAATACAAGTTCACCATTAGAAGAAACAGCCCCCGCTTCCATGTTTTAACTTAACTTTGGTGGCATCTCCAGCTCAGACTCATCCAAAAATAGCACGTCTCCAAACAAAGCTTTCTATATATGTTCAAATATGATCCTAGCACTCTTAACTTTGACTTAAATAGTAAACAGGTAGTCTGGTATGCTTTTGCTAAAACTGTTTTCCTGTGGACTAAAGATCGATCCTTTTGTGAATCAAACCTATGGAAGATTGTTGATAGTGTTCAAAGACGCTTTTGGGGTCCACAGGTCTGCACTTATCTCTGTGACCACAGGAAGCCGCTGTAGGACGTGAACTTTGTTCTAGTTGGTAAATGGGCGTGTTACTTCTGTGTCCTCGGTCTCTTAAATTATCCCGAGCAGGAAAGGGAATGGACTGAAGTTTGACAGGTAAGTTCGGCTGGGTCAATCTGAAAGCAGTGCCGCTAGAAAACTAACAGGAGAAATGCGAAACTATAGAGGAGCTCTGCCGTAGCTTGTGGGTTTGTTTATATTGGAAGGTTCACTTGTGATATTGATCGTCATTGTGTTTGTGCGCGGGGTCAGTGTGTATCTGTGAAGTGTAGTGTGACCTGATTTTACACCTACTTTAACTAACTGGAGTGTTTCAACGTTTTATTTATATTATTTTTGCCCCTCTTATTATGATCCTATGTTGCCAAGTTGTCTGAAATTGATACAACAAAGAAAACATCTTTGTTCCCTTTCTATTCCTACAGCTGAGCCACAGGGCTGCTCTTGTTTACCTCAGGGAATAAAGTGGAGATGGAGGATTTCTGGGCAAGTGCCCTATGGACACTGAAGATTTGGCTGTATCTCATAATCAGCCTCATCATGATCCCAGCCATGTTTGGATTCTCACTGGGCATTTCCGAGACCTACATGACCATCCTTGTCAAAACCTTGGAGGTACTGTCACTCATATTTTTGTTTATGTCCCTCATAGATAGACATGCTTTAAGCTTTGCAGAGACTTCGATTCTTGGCCACGAATATGTCCTGTTTGTTCTCCTCCACAGTGGGCCACTCTGAACATGCAGAAAGCAAATAGAGATGAAAGAACACTCAAACCCTCCTCATCTAACGGTAGGTTAAAAAAAAAAAAGTTTCGATAGATAGATCTAAAGAAAAGGAATGCTTGTGGCAAGGGCACGCTTTCTAAGATCAGTTGATGTTATATCCTTTATTGTGAAACTTGGGGTTGAGGGAAAACTATGTGTCTGCTGCAATACTGGTTTTCATCAGATACTTTATCACAAGTCTGTGCAGGCATGTTGCAGTGACATGGCCACACTTTAAATAAGAAAAGTGATTTACCTTTAAAGTGGCTAATGTTTTTTTTTTTTTCCTGCATACATATAAAATGCTCACAGGGCAATAACCCTGTCATTTAGCCAGTTGCATCATATTACAGCTAGTTCTGCACCAAAACGTCTCTCTGTGGTGTTGAGGCTCAGTTAACTTAAGAACATTTATGACAGGTAAAAAGGTGACGTTGCTCTGGGAACTCTGCCTATCTCACAAGATGCAATCACTCAACTCTTTATCAGTCACTAAGCTGCACAGGGTGGTTTCCCCTGCTGGAGCACATAAAGACAGCTTGGTCAGCAAATTGTGGTCTCTCCAAAGTTCAAAGTGTGCCAGAGGTACATTTTTAACGTGAACAATGAGTGCAAGAAGTACCCGCACCTAATGAACAGAGATAGGGCAGACACTGTACTGAATGCTTTGATTGAACACTGAATACAAAGTGTGTTAGTCTAAGTTCTGGACTTTGCCTGCTGAGATATCGGATAATGTGGAGTCCAAGCTGAGGCAGTTTCTAAACTGTTCTCAGACCTGTTTGCTGTATAGTCTGTTCAGTATAACTTACAAGCAAGCAAAACAGGTCAAAAGGTGAGGGCATGTTTTAGATGACACATTTGGTTAATTAAGGTGATTTTTCTTGTAAAGTCCCTTCCGTTATGGGAACTCTAGATACAGAATCTTATCAGGGACAATATTACATTCCTGCTTGTTATGCCATATGACATTGAGGTGATGCAGAGTTGCTGTTGTTCTTTTCACAGACTTTTTATCTTGAGTTCATGTCTTGAATGGTTTCATTCTTTGATTTTTGTTTTATTTTTAAATACAGTTTTTATGAAGTTCAGCACATAATGCCTTTCCAAGAAACTCATTCCTGATTGCTTTGATTTTCTTTCTGGTGATTCAAATCATTTCATCTTCTAACGCAATCAAAAGAGATGTGGCAAGGCTGACTTATCTACCAGATTGTTACTAAGATAAAGATTCCTCTAGGCTAGTTTGATTTTATGAGTGTGTGTGTGTGTATGTGTGTGTGTGTCAGGTCTCATCCAGAGGGAGAATGGATCCATGGAGAAAGAGCTGGAGGAACTTAGACAAAGTCGCCCCAAACCACCAGTGGGTGGTGATTTTACACTTAGTGATTGTTTCTATTTCACCCGACAAGGGATTGAGAGCATTGTAGATGATGAGGTACATTTTCGTTTATTAACACATTTGCAAACTTTGGTTTTACATCTCAGAATTACAATGTTTTCATAATGCTTGTCTGCTTTTTACTTTCTTTTAATTTTGAAATCAGGTGACCCAGCGGTTCACTTCTGAGGAGCTGGTTTCCTGGAACTTACTGACTCGCACCAACAATGATTTCCAGTACATAAGTATGAAGCTGACGCTGGTCTATGGCCTTGGCATCATTGTGCGATACTGCATCCTTGCCCCCCTCAGGTAGACAAATACTGAATAGAGGCTGCTCACCCCAAATTAACACTGTCAGTTTACAAAGACAAAGGTGGGGCTGGTTTTCAGATAGGAGTAATGTCTGATTCGAGGCTCAGTGTTTCCTGTGTTGTGGTTTCAAAAAAAAAAAAAAAAAATCGTATTTGGAAGAAGAATTAGAGGAAGAAGTTAATGTCATGAAGATGTCATAAAAATAAAATCTGTAAATTAAAATTAATTTTTACATAGCTTGCACAGTTTCAATTTCCCAGGTGAGTTTGCAAGTAACTAAGTGGTGCATCAAGAAAGTGAATGTGCATCTATACCTAGTGAGGTTTACCTTCAGTGAATAATGTTACACTTGGAGTGAGCCTGCAGTCATTTGAGACCATGCTTCTGGTGCTCCTTGAATTCATTCAGGTTATATTTATTTAAATAAAACCTTCAGCCTCTTTCATTCTGCTGCTTAAAAGTGAAATGTGTTACTCTCTCTCCAGGATAACACTGGCCTTCATTGGCCTGAGCTGGTTGGTAATAGGAACATCTGCAGTTGGAATGCTTCCAAATTGGAGGTGATGAAAAACATTTTGTTTCTTACATAAAAAAAAAAATACTATAATGGAAACAACTTTCTTCTCAGCTGTGCTTCATTTCTCCTTGTAAATGTTTATTTTTAGGGTAAAGTTCTGGCTCAGTGAATGGGTCCATGTCATGTGCTACAGAATCTGTGCTCGGGGACTCTCTGCCACAATTCGCTATCACAACAGGTACATAAGCTTTCCAATTATGTACCATTATAACAAAAACAGGAATATTTTTATCTTATGTTTTTGGGTTCATTCTTGTCATCTCAACCACAGGGAAAATAAACCCAAAAAAGGAGGAATCTGTGTTGCCAATCACACTTCTCCTATCGACATTGTGATTCTGTGCAACGATGGCTGTTACGCTATGGTATGCAAAGAAACCATCTGCAAATCAACCGTTTTATAGATAAAGGTCTGTTGTTGTTTTTTTATTTTTTTTATTTTTTTATTTTATTTGTGTCCTAGGTGGGTCAGGTCCATGGAGGTCTGATGGGAGTTGTTCAGAGAGCCATGGTGAGGTCCTGTCCTCATGTCTGGTTTGAGAGGTCAGAGATGAAAGATCGCCATCTAGTGACCAAAAGGTTAGTGTTTCCACTCACTCACTGTAACATGTTTCTTTCTGGGCTTGTCAATGCTTGCTTTTCTCGCTTCTGTGGCTGTTCTGGTACACAGAGACGTTGGCATTTTCTTGGCATTAGGACCAATATCTTACTATATCCCCTCCTTATCAAGACACTCATTCCAAATGTTTGATGTTTCATCTCAAAGATGGGGAAAGAAATCTCTCCAAAAACACAATATGTATGTATTTATAAAGTCAGGAAATGGTTTCCATTACCTATTCTGTCGCTTCCAGGTTGAGGGATCATGTGAATGACAAGACAAAGCTTCCCATATTGATATTTCCAGAAGGTAAGCGTGACCACGTGGAAAGATCGAGTTACTTTATCCACTCTAGTTTGATCTTTGTATGATCAAAGAAAAGACTCAGCGAATGTTTCTATTTTAGCTCAGTGTCTGATGGCGGTCCGGCCACTGAGCTGTGACACACGAGCAGATATTTTATGTGGGTTTGGAAGAAGCTCACACAGCTGTCTCTTTAATCTTCTGATTCTATAGGAACCTGTATCAACAACACATCTGTCATGATGTTTAAAAAGGGAAGTTTTGAAATTGGAGCAACAATATACCCAGTAGCCATTAAGGTACTCCAGTCCTGTCTAGCATTCATTCTTCATCTCTTAATCTTATTTTATTTTTTTTATTTTTTTTAAGCCTTCTGAGTCACACATTTCTTCTCCTCACTGCATGTCTCTCTGTGCTTTTTAAAACGTCTCTTAGTATGACCCAAAGTTTGGAGATGCTTTCTGGAACAGTTCCAAGTACAGCATGGTCAGTTACCTGCTGAGGATGATGACCAGCTGGGCCCTTGTATGCAACGTCTGGTACCTGCCAGCCATGCACCAACAGGTGCGTATGATGTGTGTTGAAGCAAGCGAGCACAGGCATGTATAAAACTCTGTGCACTGTCCACAAGAGCTGCTCCCATTCATCCAGAGTGCTTTTAGTCCTCATAATGTGACTGTGTAAACTGATTTATGTACCGGCAACATGAGTAACAGACGCATCACAATAGCCTGAGTTTGTTGTTTATTCAAAAATGTCAGGAGGGTGAAGATGCTGTCCAGTTTGCCAACAGAGTGAAGTCAGCCATCGCTCACCAGGGAGGGCTGGTAGATCTACAGTGGTAAGCTATGATCTCATCTCTTTTAAAGTGATTCTAATTTAATGCAAGTAAAATGCATATATTTTTTTTTTTACATCTGCATCCAAAAGTCAAGGCTTAAAGTTTGACTGAGGAACTGATTTTTAAGATACGTAAGCACAGCATCGAGAGATAACCTTACATAAACTTTTTCTTTTTTGCATTTTCCAAGAGGAACAGAGAAACACGCAGTCCTTTATTTGAATGTTTAACATAAAATCATGAACAGGATGTTCTGGCATTTATTGTACAGTCTAACATATGAGCTTGAATAATCATTTTGTCCTGTCTCTGTGCAGGGATGGAGGCTTGAAGAGAGCAAAGGTGAAGGAGACATTCAAAGAGCAGCAGCAGAAAAAGTATAGCAGCATGGTGGTGGGAGATGACAGCAGCAGCAATAGTGACTGAGATCCTCAGTCAGACTATTAGACAAAACCCTTGTCTTGTGTTGGAGAATATATACTGGAAAAATGCCACTCTCCTCCAGTGTTTTCTCTGTGGCTGTACCTGACTGGGAATACACTACAGCGATTATGGACTTAAACAAACACTGTGAAAACTTAGGCATGGCTAAAAAAAAAGAGGGAAGTCTCAGTGATTGATTGATAACACAAGTGCAATATTGAACAATACAAGGAACTGTTCAGTGGTGCAAAGGAAAAGCTCTGTGTTTACTGCTGCTTGAGATACACTACCGCAGCAAAAGTTTGGGGTCACTTTAATATGTCCTTGGTTTTTCTAAAGAGAACACAGAGGTCCTTTTTTCAGCAACTATTACTGCAGTGTTCCTGTGGACATATTTTTTTTTTTTATGTAATGCAAGTTCATCAAGTGAAAAGACTGACCGATTATTACAAATAACCTTTTTTTTCAGCCTCTGTGGGCTCAATCACAGTCTCAAATATTCTCAGAAAAAAAAACAACAACTTTATTCTCAAACTTGTCAGTGTTTTAAGGTACTCATTTATATTCACACAACGGTGTGTACTACTTCCTTCACAGAGCTGGAAGAGAAGTGGGAGGCCCGATTCACAGCTGAGAACGGACGCCTCGACTGGCAGGGTCCCTTAATTCTACACAAAAGTGAAAGACTGTGTTGGGATGTGAAGGGAGGAGTATACACTGTTAAATGAAAACTTCAGGGTTTTTTTTTTTTTTTCAGTTAACATCCTTTTCACTCAAAACCAAAGGCTTATTTAAGTGACCCCAAAATATAGTATACAGTATACACTACTATATACTGTAGTGTATACTGTTGGGAAATGTGTGATTGCAGATGAGCTGCTGGTTTGACAAACCGGCTTCATGAATGTCTCTACTTTTACAGCCAGTTGGCTTAAGCATGGTCTATTTGTTGGTTGTTTTTTTTTTGTTTTTGTTTGTTTACAAATTTTATGCCCGTGGTGCGATTATATAAGAAAAAGTCTTTGATGCTGTATTGTACAAATGATCTTGCTGTGTTATACTGCACAATAATTAACACTGATAACCACCAAACTGCGTCTCATAGCGCTCAAAGGACAACTTGTATGGACAAGCACATTTGAGTTCAACACTGATACCAGCTTAGTATTTGTTATTCAAAAAAAGGAAATTTGACCTCTTCAGCTTTTTTTTTTTTCTTTTTCACAACAACAAAAGAGGCACAGGAGTTTGACACTTGAATAATAAATCTTAATGTTGTGTGTGACAGTCCTGTTCATTAAATGACAACATGAGACGTGACGGCTTTAAAGTATAATGCACAGAACAGACTTTTTGGATCGTTCCTCACTGCGTAGTTTTCCTGAGATTTCATCCTCACTGCTGCCAGTTTTCTGTGGGATTTCCTCTTTGGGCCCTTAAAGCAAATTAGAGAAACATTTTTTTAAGGTCAATTTTTGAATGTTGAATGTCCTGATATTTTCAATGTGTTCGTCAAAATTTTCAGTGATCTCACCATCATTTTCATGATCACTGGGATCTGTGTTGTCCTGCATGTCCTGTTTAAAAACAAGCGTGACTTAATCAGATGAAGAAATTGTGACTGACCGATCAGTGTTTTAATGATGAAAGTACTCACCTGCAATGAGTTACTTTTACTCTTTTGTTGTTTGAGTTCCTGATATCTGCAAGCATTATTGACAAGGAAAACATCATAGCCAAGAAACTCTGCAGGGTTTAATTGATTTGCAGTTTAAAGAGAGTCAGAGGAATTACTCTGTGCATTTTATAGTCAGGTCCATAAGTATTTGGAGAAGTACTGTTTATTTATTTTTAATTTCTGCCACTGTACACGACCACAGTGGATTTTAAACCAAACAATCGATACGTGATTAAAGTGCAGACTTTCAGCTTTAATTTAAGGAGTTTAACAAAAGTATTGCATTAACTGTTTAGGAATTACTGCCATTTTTATACATAGTCCCCCATTTTCAGACGCTCAAAAGTAATTGGACAATTGACTGGCAAGCAGTTTCGTGGACCGGTGAGGCCTGTTTAAGCAGATAAAAGATCTGGAGTTGGTTTCAAGTGTCAAACTTGCATTTGGTAACTGTTCAGTGGAACTCTCAATATGAGGTTTAAAGAAATGTCAATGCAAATGAAGGCGGCCATCATTATGCTGAAAAGTAAAAAGTAAACCTATCAGAGAGACAATCAGCTAAAGTGGACGTTGACAGAAATATTTAGAAACACAACTTCATAACATCTAGACAAGTCAAGATCACTCTGGAGGAGGTAGGCATATCTTTGTCAAAGTCTATGATCAAGAGATGCCTTCATGAATGTAAATACAGAGAGTTTATAACAAGGAGCAAACCACTGGTTACACTCAAGAACAGGAAGATAAGATTAGACCAGAAAACATCTAAAAGAGCTTACACAATTTAGAAAAAAAAAAAATCTTTGGACAGGCTTAACTTGTACCAGAATGATGGAAAGAGAAAAGTATGGAGAAGGAGAGAAATGGCTCATGATCCGAAGCACACCACCTTATCTGGAGATAATGTTATGGCATGAGCATGTATCACTAGTGTTTACTGATGATGTGACTGCTGATAGGAGTATGAATGAATTCTGAAGTGTACAGGGCTATACTCTCTGCCCAGATTCAGTCAAATGCTGCAAAACTGATCAGGCAATGCTTCACAGTGCAAATGGATAATGACCCAAAGCATACTGCAAAAGCAACCTGAGTTTCTCAATGCAAAGAAATTGAATATTCTTCAATGGCCAAGTCAGTCACCTGATCTCAACCCAAAAGAGCATGCTTTTCAGTTGCTGAAGACAAAATTGAATGCAGAGAGAGCAACAAGCAAGCAGCAACTGAAGGCGGCTCCAGTAAAGGTCTAGCAGAGCATCTCAAGGAAGGAACCACAGCATTTGGTGATGTCCATGGGTTCCAGACTTCAGGCAGTCATTGACTGCAAAGGATTTTCAACCAAGTATCAAAACAACAATCCTTATATTTAAAATTATGTTAGTTTGTCAATTAATTTTGAGCCCTTGAACATGGGGGGCCATGAATAAAAATGTCTGTAATTCAACACTTAATGCAAAATATTTATTAAATCACTGAATTAAAGCTGAAAAATGGACTTCAATCACATCTTGATAGTTTGATTTAAAATCCCCCGTGGTGGTGTGCAGAATCAAAATTACAGAAGTTGCGTCACTGTCCAAATACTGAAGGACCTAAATGTATATACAGCCAATGTGTCCAAGCCTTCATGACTTCTTGTCTCTTCTTTCAGTGACCCAGTTTGGAAAAACAAATGGCATAGTAAAATATTTATGAGCTAGATTAGTGCCACACATCTGTGTCTCCGTCTGCACAGTTCAGATGACAAACAGGTTGCTGCTGATTCAGATGGACAGAGGTAAATTAGGGTGCTTTTATCTCTTAGCAATAAAACCCAACAAGTCTACAACAACATTAAATGCAGTGGTTATATTGCATTCAGAGCAACCATGCCTCTAACATGTGCCAGTTGGTTATCATAAAACCTGCAATCACTGTTACTGACAAATTTAACCAGCAGTAAATGCATTTCATTCGTGAGGCAGACTTTTCTTTGTGAATGAAGCTGCAATTTCACAGCCAAAACATCTTAAATTGCTGTAGTGATATACACGACTGCTTTTCAGTTAGTGGTAAACAGTAACACAATTTTATCTAATGATTTGTGTACAGGCAAGGCTATAAACATTGTTCATCAAGACTATTTCAAAAGTTACAATAATATTTTGGCACTATCTGTAGTAATCTCACCTTTGCAGATAGGAGTCACAGTTTCTGTTGGTAGGTTTTGTTCTCCTTTTCACCCCTTGTGGTGTCCATGTTGTGCTTGTGTCTATTCCTACATCCACCCTGCCTGCAGCTCCGGATGCAATTGGCATCTCTGCCAGCAGAACTACAGATGTCAGAAAAACAAAAAACAAAAAAACTCTCAGTCATCTGGATGCAAACATGCCTTTGCAGATGTAGCTGAAAGAGGAGCTTGCCTTTCAGGATTTCACACACTCCTTGTACACTTGTAGACTGGCTGATGTGTGGGTAGGAGAATGTGGCTCTGGAGTTTATGTGGGTGTTTGTTGTTGTATCCATGGCAACATTACCCCCAAAAGAATAGAACAGCAGTGGCTGTGAATGTAATGAATCCAGTCAGGGGCATCCTCTTTACTTTTCACAACTTTGCTTTTTGTTGCTTTAAAATAAGTAGTCTACTTATTGATGATGTGATACTTAATATCACATCATCACACAAGCTTTTTATCAACAAAAGGGAGTTTGGAGAACATGTGTGTTAGTAGGTTTAAAAACCCCATAAGCCCTATTAAACTGACACAATTCTGAAAAACATATTCATCATCAGTCCTGTCACTTTATCAGAGATTTGGGGAAAAAAATGGGTCAGTAAACATCAATATAAAATCTTTTATAAAAATATTCTAAACGAATGCAGCTCTACAAAATTTGAACATAAAAAACAACAATAACACACCATGCTCAGCAAACTTTTAAATAACAGATGGGATACATTTTAATTACAGATGCATTCTTGTCCTTGTACTGTTAACAGGAGCTCAAGCATGTAAAGGGTTAAAGTGAAAGTGTTTCATCATTGTTCTTGTAACTCTCTCAGTACAGGAGCAACAATAATAGTACAATAAGAATGCCTATTATAATAGCTTTTTGTAAGCAGAGCCCATTATAAAATAACCAGCTCATGGATTCATGGTCCCAAGATTTGGTCCCAGGGGTTTATGTTTTGATTTATGTTCGATGTTCATTTGACATTTTAATTTATGTGTTTGTGATGAGTTTTAGTTTTGTGTTATCTTATATTTTGGTTTAGGTCTATTATTAATATCAGTAGTAGTAGAAGTAGTATCAGTAGTCTCCCCATGGTTCCTGCCTCCCTTTGCCTCAATTCCAGGTTTATGCCTTGGCCCCTGTGTTCCTTTGTATAGTTTTCCTTTTCATGCCTGTTAGTCTCTTTTGTTGTTTTTTTCCCTGCTTTTTTTTTTGAACGTTAGTTTTGCTTCCTGTCTGTCCTCCCCTGATTCTCTGTTTTCACCTGTTGTTGATTATGTGCACCTGCTCAAATCCCTGATCAGCCATCTGTGTGTGCATATAGCCCAGTCTTCCCTGCATCCTTTGTCTCTTATAGTTTCTTCTCCTGCAGCCCAGTTTGTTCCTGGGTCTTTCCTATTATTCATTCCCTGCCTGTAGTGTTTTTTGATTCCCGTCTTACTTCGTGGACTTTATTTCTTTGTGATTTTTATTTATTTATTTTGTGTCAGCCACAATAAAGGCTCTCTTTTGGTTTACTATTCTGCCTGCAGTGTCCTGCATTTGGGTCTTCTCTACACCATATATGACAAAGTCAGACTTTAAACCTGGCAGTTAGCTCTTGTCCTTATATTAAAAAAAAATAGTTTTAACATAATTTGTAGGGAAAAAAAGCACTGGATTTTACTTACCCTTTCCATATGCACAGGATTTATTTCTTTTGGTATCACAGCAATTTCTGGGCCTTTTTAGTCTTACTCCATATATGGTGTTACTTAACAAAATGTGCATTTGCAATCAATAAGAAAGTTCTTGAGGAGGCCAAACCTTTATTCTTTGTAACTTACAAACGAATGAGAAAATTCTTAATTCCAAAAGGCTTTACAATGGTATCAGGTGGACTGAATCGGATATTTCAACATTTTAACAGCAATCATTAATATTCTCAAATTATTAATAGCCAATATGAAACAAACATGATCATGTTTAGTTGGACTTTATGACCCGACTTCACACAACCGTCCCTTTCATGATTCTTCCTTCTCATCTCCATGTGTGATGATGTAGCAGAGAGACTTGTAGTCGATGTTTCCAGCTGGGTCTATGGGAGCGAGAGCGAAGGCCTGATCCACCTGCAGGTTTATGAAGAGATAGTTTTCTACTGACAAATACCTTAAAAGTGATTTGAGAGTCTGTCACAATAAAAAATTAAAAACACAAACCTCCTCTGCTGTGAATTTATCAGCCTGGTGCATGAGTAATCGTCTAAACCTGAATTAAAAAAAAAAAAAAAAGATAAAGGAGGGATAAATATGATACTATAATGCTACAGCTCACGTGGAACAACATGAAAGCTAATTAATAAGATGTTACTTACTCATCCTTATTAACAAAGCCTGTCCCGTTGGGGTCAAAAAGTTTGAAGGCAGCTAGTATGGTGTCTTCAGGATCAGTACCTGCAGGAGGACAAAATATCTTCCTGCATCATCTGAAAGCACCTCATAGACTTTCAAAGATTTGCTTGAACATTTATAAACCTCTCACCATTGAGTTTCTCCCCAAAAAGCGTCAGAAACACAGTAAAGTTGATGGGACCCTTCCCCTCATTCAACATTTCATCCAACTCCTCATCTTTGACATTAAGCTTCCCTGGTACACAAAAACACACACATACATCACAATACACACTTAGTAAATGCAGCAACAGTACCAGGGCATATCATTACAACTTTAATTTACTGTAGTTTATTTATTATCAATTTATACCTACCCTTTTCCTTAAAAACATGTAAAAGATAAAAGGTTGAAAGTAAACAAAGTACCCAGTTGTGCATAAGTCTCCTTCAGGTCCTGTTTTTTGATAACACCATCTCTGTCTTGGTCAATGCAGCCAAACGCCTGTAGGATGAAAGATAAAAAAATATATATATATTTCAAATAAAATGTGACACAGAAACATTTTTCAATTATACAACTTTTTAGAGATTAACTGTCATTCGCTAAAATCATAGTGAGACAACTCAAGAATAGGGATTTCATTTTTTATTAATAAGGGTTTTATTTAAGGCCTTATTTTGTCAACATGTAAACTTAATTATGGAAATCATTATTAATGAATAGTAAATGGATGTTCTACACTATTTCTGCTGCACAAAATTACAGTGATTCATTCCTGCATTGACATTTAATTGGATGAATTAAAGGAGCTATTAATTACAAAACAAATACATTTTTAGAAGTGAAAAGCAGATGCCTTTTATTGGATGTTGATAACTTTTGCTTTTGCTTTGAAGTTGCTTAAAGTAATTAACTCAGATTTCGTATACATATTTATTCTCTTGCATAAATAAAATGGTTTACAACAGTGAGACACTCTTCATGCAAGTTTGATTATGATTATTCGGTCTTTCTGATAGCTTTATCTAAAGACAGCAAATAGGTTAAATATGAATTTGATGTAAAAATTTAAACATTTCCCCAAGATAAGTGTTGAAGGGAGTGGTGTCACAAGACAATACTTTACCTCCTTGAACTCCTGAATCTGGGACTGCTCAAACATGGAGAAGACATTTGAGCAGGACTTCTGTCCTCCCCTCTGTCTCTTGTTGGAAGCCTTCTTGCTTGCCTGAGAAGAAGAAATGATAAAAGCTTACACATGCTCATAGATAGTGCACTGAACTAAGCAAAACACCTGATTTCACAAGAATTAAATAATGTTCTTAAATACACTGCAGCTTCAAGCAATCTCCTGAAGATTTTTTAAATCACTGCAAAAGGCCAAAAACAGTGACAGGCTTACCATGTCTGAATGAATGAAGGTGGACCTCCAGCCAGGGCATGATGCTAGGGTGGGTTTTATGTGTAGCCCATCTTATCTCCTACCCTCCTATAATAGCCTACTGTGGGCAGCCGAGACCCTTACATGGTGATGGCTGCTCTCAGTGTGTCACTGAAGGGAGCTGATAAGCAGGGAAGCAGCCAGGATTCCTCTGGGCTGGAAAATAGAGATAAGAACAGAGACCAGGAATGGAGACAGGCAAAAGTGACTTCTGACATTTGACAGTCACTTAAACAAATAATAATAATAATAATAATATATAATTCACAGGTCAAATCAAACTCTGAAGCTTAAACTATAATGTATGTTTTCCCTGCCTATGTTTCAATTTCAAAAAAGCTATGAACAAATGGAAACAGCTAAAAAAAAAAGAAAGCTTTAAACAAAAAAAAAAAGTCCAATATATTTTCTAGGTGAAATAAATATAAATCTGGACTTATTTGGCCTAAATCTAATCCTTAACTGATGTGACTATCTTTTGGGCTCAGACCACAACCTTGCAAACATGGTTTGAAAATACTTGGCAGGTACAGTAGGTTGCTGTCTCACTGTCTTCTGTCTCTTCATGTAATCCCAGACAGACTCTATGTTGTTGAGACCAGGGTTTTCTTGGGGTCATGTAAACTGTTGCACCTCTTATTGCTTAAGATTGTTCTTTATGACTCTGGCTGTATATTTTAGCTTGCTGCAATGCTGCAGAATGAGTGAACAATCACAGGCCTCCCTGGTGTATTTAATAATGGATAAGAATTTAAACATACACTATACGGACAAAAGTAGTGGGCCACCTACACATTACACCTACAGGAGCTGCTCGGCCATAGAAACCCATGCCATGAAGCTCCCAGTGCACAGTTTTTGTGCTGATGTTAATGCCAGAGAAGGTTTGGAACTATGCAGTTATCGAGTCAGCAGAGCGTTGGCAACTTTGGCCACTATGCGCCTCATACTCTGCTCTGTAACTTTACGTGGTCTGCCACTTGGTGGCTGACTTGTTGCAATGGTGGCATCCAAGCTCAAATTCAGTGAACTCTTCAGAATGACCCATCCTTTCACAGATGTTTGTAAAGGCAGACTGCATAGCTAGGCACTTGAATTTCTACATCTGTGGCAATGGGACTGAAAACAGCTGAAGGTTACGAGGTGTGGCCTGTTACATTTATTCAGTATATTCCGTAAAACTTTTGCATAGAATTGCATATACTAGAACTTTTTATAATCTGTTAATCTTTTATGGGTCAATTTTCACAATAATTGCTACATTTACAGGAAAAAGAAGTATTATATTCATAGTTGTAGCTTTTATTTCATTAATGTGACATTAGAAAAACTACCTTCGGTTTTGTCATTGGTATTGTTTTGTACTGATATTGTTTTGTTGTGTTCTCAGCACTGGAAGTGCTGTTGTAAGATGTCAGAGAAGTACAAAAAAGTCACTTTTCACACTGCTATTAAAAATTATTCATATTTGCTTATTGAAAAAAAGCACATAAATTTGAAGTACAATAGTTTATTAAGCATTTTTATTTACAGTTATGTTTATTCACATCCAAGGTACAGTAAAAGAAAAACACCATACTGGGTAACCTAGTAACATAAGTTGTAAACATAAAATTTAAATATACAATACCAAAGAAATATTTCATCGCACAAACAGGAATTACACAGCAAAGCAACAAATCTTATTTAGTCATAATTTACAGCAGTATTTACAAAATCCTTGTGTTGTACATGAACCACTTTAAGCTGGTATTATAATACATTATCATCAGTAATACATAAGCCATTCTTGAAATTCTCCTATCCACACAATTAACAGGAAGTGACGCACAACAAGCATGAATCTTAAATGAGCTCTTATGTTAACTTATGTTTTATGTGCAACAGTAAACCAGTTCATAAAGTTGAGAAATGGTGGATTTGCTAAAACATGGTCTAATACTACCAAATACAGGGTCTAATAACAGCTGTGTGATACATTCTTGTCCTTACACCTTCCAGCGACAGGGACTCAGTTTGCTTACAAACAGCCCACGGTAACTGAAAAAGGTCAGAGCTACACATCTGTGGCTTTCACAAATGTTCTCCAATCAGAGTTCAGGCTTTCTTCACCACTGTCCTTTCAGGAGACTGATCAGTGCATAATTCCCCTTACTCTGTCAACAGACTTGTAGCCATCTTACAGGCCACTGCTGAGATAAGAGCTGCTCCACGACCGCTCCCCTCCTCTGACTGGATGAAGGTGATCTCACAGTGAGGCGTGAGGTCCCTGACGACTTTGTGGAACCTGTCACGGAAACTTGAGACATAGAAACAGTTGGTCAGAATCAGTCTTCATCTTCATCTCTCTCACTTCCTCTTGTGGTTTTATTTTCTTCCCTTAATGTTTAGTTATCCAGTTATTTAATTTCTTTAGATCACTAAAGAGGATTTTGGGAGTTTAATATAAAACTAAATATAAAACTAAATATGTTTACATAGATGAAACAAGAGCAAAAGATTTAATTTATCTTTTGAGACCAGTTATAGCTCTTGCTGGGAAAGAGGGAACGCTATCTTTTCCCTTCCGCTATGGATTTCTCATCAAGGGATTGATGGATAGTTTTTTTTTTTTTTTATTGTTGTTAGGGTGGACTGTAAATCTAATCTCATAATCACCCTATTTACTTTGATAACTTTTTAAATGTATTCAGAAGCGACAAAAGTCTAAAACACAGAGCATTCCTCACCATGGGTGCAACTTGTAGACAGATCCATCAACTCCCACTGTGATCTTCAGGGCTTCCTCGCTGCGCCGCTCCCGCATCAGGTTGATCACACCAGCAAGGCCTGCGGCGCACATATGAGCAGAGCGAGTGGAAACACTCTCACAGACCAGACGCACAATGTCACAGTCCATCTCCGAGGGCAGAACTCCCAACGAGGACAGGATGTTGTAGATTTGTTTTCTGTCCCCAGTGTCACTGAAAAAAAATTTTAAAAGACAAAAAATTTAAAATGTAGCTACTAGAGGCATTATGCACAAAATGTAGTGTGTTGAAAATACATGTTCTTTTATTTCTGTATCCACTAAATACACAAATTCCAATAAACACCATGTTTTCCTTATATAGGCTACTAAATTGTTAAAAAAAAACAAAACTCATGTCATCAGCACATCTGTCATTTTTCTCCAGCTGTTCATATGCAAATGCAGTGATTGTCTGCATGCATAACTGTCTTATCAAATACAGTCTTTTGTCAGATTTTTTTATGGGCAACATTTACTTTATAAAATTGTTTCCTCCACCTGATGGACAACTACTCAGGTTAGGATTCACTGATGCTCACCTCTCCACCTGTGAGACGTAGCGTGTCTCAAAGCTGCCACGTGTCTTCAGCAGCTCTGAGGCTTCACCTTTAAACAGCAGGTCTTCATTTACCAGCTTCATCATAACAAGCCTCACCAGTTCACCCATGTACTTCCCGCTGATAAGCTTCTCATATCTACAGGAGACAGGAAAAAAAGAGAGAGAGAGAGAGAGGCAACTTTAATAACAGGAAAATATTTTATATGACAGATGAAGAAAAACAAGGAAGAAATAGGAATGACGTGTGTCATAAAACACATGAGCAAACAACTGTCATGGGCTGGGAAGGAATGAGAATGGATGAGGAGGGCAACGTCAAAGATAAAGAGGCTGAATGAGGCTGGGCTCAGCAGTTGTCTCTGCAAAAAGGTAAACAGCCATTAGGCTGACAGCCACTATGGCAAGAAGCAGCAGAGATAGATGATTAACCCGGCACCCCCACCCTTCAACTAATCACTGACGTATGAGGGTCTGGTCATTTACTAACATCCTGAGGAAAAACAACCGGTAACTTAACAACTACACAGAGAGCTCAGGTGAGGATCAGGTGAGTACTACCAGACAATGATGATTAATTTAGAAAAAGAACACGTGAGAGTGAGGGAGGGAACATGCTGCACGCTGTAAAAGACTGAGTTTTACACTCTGTGCCGAGCATTTTAAACACTTCAAACACGTGACAGTCCTGACTGTGTGTACATTCAGTACACATTTGAAGATTAAAGAGCTGTGGGAAGTGCATGCTGAATGTTTGAACTGTATGCGTATGTTTTACTCACAGCTGCTGTCCAGGGTTATTTGAGGCTTCGTCCACCACTCTGTCGTACTCCAGCCTGAACTCCTCTAGCTCTCCGTTGTCTCCAAAAGCACCCCACTCTGTGTTCACACACATCCGGCCCTCCTCCCCTTCTACCAGCTCCACAGTTCTCATCTCCTCCATGTAGCATGCATTACAACCAGTACCTGGTAAGAAAGCACATACATAAACTTCATATGGATTGCTCATTTCTGCAAGAGTCTATTTATGAGTCAGCCTTCAGCCTGCTTGGATGTGTGTGTTTACAGCTTCTTACCAACAATCATCCCAACTTCACAGCTTCGATCTTCATAATAGCAGGAAATCATGGTGGCAACTGTGTCATTCACCATGGCAACCACATCCATCTCAAAGTCCTGTGTGACAATACGAAATTTAAATGTGTTAGATTCACACAGCTGTATATACAGCTTTATTTACTATTAAGAAAAAAATCAAAATCTATTATACAGTCACTCACCCCTCGTCTCTTGATAGCATCTCTGAGTAAACCCACAACATTGTTCCCTTCTGCACCAGAAGCCTTGAAGCCTTTGGTCCAGTTAAGCAGGATTCCCTGTGAAAGTAAAAAAAAAAAAAAAAAGTAAATCTTAAATGTATGACCTTCATTATAGATAAAGAGCTTCTAAAAGTGTGGCAAATAAAGGGATTTTTTTTCTGGTCATTTCACCCACCTTGTCAATGTCCTCATGTCGTACTGGAAAGGAGAAAGTAAAACCCAGAGGAAGCTTCTTGTGCTTGATATGGTGTTTGTCCAAGAAATCTGACATGCACTCTGCTATGTAGTCAAATAGCTGTAGAGACATGAGAAAAGAGGATTTTAAGGCAAAACTTTAATGGTTTTAAACAGTCACCTCCAAGAGGGTGGCCAAGAAAAATCAACACTTACTGAGAGTAATAAAATAGTTGCTTCTTTAAACAAATTCTATCATCACTAACCATTTCAGCAGTCCCTGTCATGGCATCTTCAGGAATGGAGTACATTTGGTTCTTTGTTTCCACCTTGAAGCTCCTTTCTTCGTCTTCACCCACTTTCACGAGCATCACACGGAAGTTTGTGCCCCCCAGGTCCAGAGCCAAGAAATCACCGACCTCTATCGGGAGAAAACACCATACATACTTTACTACATCTGAACACAAATGTGGTCTTTCACTGCTATATTACACTTTACATAAGCTCACATGGGCAGGAATTTATCTTAAAAAGTGACAATACTGTTTTTCACCAGTCATGACCTACCTGATCCTTCAGGGGTGGAGCAGACATACGTTGGAAGCATTTTAAGGCTCGCCTCTTCGTGCGTCTCTAAACGCAGTCCTCTGTCCATTTCACGCTGCATCCTCTTCATGATCTCTTTAAGGTCTTCTTTATTCAGCCTGAACTCTGACATGATCTGCTCCACCTGCATTCAGAGGAGAGATGAGCAGGTGAGACACTGCACACAAACATTTCCCCCTAATTTTACACTACACTATATTGTAAGCACTGGACACATGGTTGTGATCCATGTTGTGAAACACAGTTTTCACTTATTATAGCAAGTAAAACCCAGACAGAGTAACAGCAACAAAAAGAATCACAGCACAGACAACAGAGATGCTTTACATTACCAAACAATGAGTCAAAGTTGAAAAGACTCTGAGTGGAAAAAAAAAAGACCCCATAGCTATTCTTACAGCAGAAATTACTTTTTCACAGTATTATTTTTTTGCCGAACAGAAAGCAAATCTTACCGCAAGGACTTCATCAACCACAGAGTCGTAGCTACAAGGCATCTTCACCATCTGGTCGAGATGAGCGCTGACACAAGGCATCTTCACAGGCTTAACAAAAAAGGAGCTTGTGTGTGTTTCTAGGAGGTTGATGAGTGTGTGTCCACCCTGTGTGTGTGCAGAGTCAGTGAAGTGTGAGTACCACTGAACGATCCTCTGCTGCTTTTATGCTCAGGTGAAGTGGGCTGGACGCACCAAATGCTCATCCCCACCCCTTCCCAACCTCACCCCATCTGGCCGCAGAAGTTCAAACATACACACACACACACCCGCACACACACATACACACACAAAGAGGTATGGCCTCTGTGCAAAGTTGTAAAATCTGTGTGACTTAATTTCACAAGAGTATAAGAATTAGGTTTCATGGAGTGTCCTTTTGATTGCAGGGAGACAGATTTTAACATCGTTTGATTGGCAAAACATTTGGATAGAAAGTAACATAGGTTTATATGCATTTTTGCATTCATTTTTATTTTTTATTTAGTTTTCAATACTTTTTTTAAAAAAAAATTCTGTTTAGTTTCACTAAGTTTCCAGAGTGGCTTGGCTTGTTTTAGTTTATTTTTTTTATTAGCTTCCCTGTTTTGCCTTTGTTGTAACGATATGGGTGGTATTTTTTAGATTGTAAGATTTAACAGCAAAATGATGCAATACAACAATGCAAACACACAGTTGCATAGACAGCAGCCAGCAGAAACATAAGTAACAGTGTCTACTCGTGCTGGTTGCATTCAGAAATTTGACAAAGGCTAAACCAAAAGACATTTCCTGTATATATATTTGTTTTATTTTAATTGTTTGGTAAGTAGTAGTAATTGTTTTATATGTACACAATAGAATTTGTTGGGGTTTTTTTCTAGTTTTGGTTAACTAGATTTTTTTTTTCACATTTACTTTTAGATTTTAGTTTTGTTTTAGTTATCTATAACAACTTTGGATACACATATTCAGATACAGCATTTTGTCAGTGATTTGTTTCTACAAAGGCCCTAACATGATTGAATATACACAAATGGTGTGTTTCTTTGTTTAAAAAAACTAAAAAAAACATTGATAACATAGTGTAACACAATAAATTTCATTTTTAATATGAATAATGACATTTTAAATAGTTTTACAAATGTTAATTAGTAAATCTATCACATAATTTTAATCCAGTTCTGATGATGTGATTCAGCTTTTGAGTACTGAATGTGTTTCTTATGCTGCTTTTAATTCAGTTTAGCTGCTGTTATCGTTTTTTATCATTTTCAGGTTTCTCAAAAGAGGCTTTTATTCTTTTTAAAATTAAGCCACAAGAATATCCCAATAAACATAATCCTCCAATAATCAAAATAGGATTTGTTAGGGTGAAGACCTCAATACCCAGTTACACTGTTACATTTTAAGTTTATTTTTTGTTTTTATATGCTATGTGACCTTTTGCCTTGATCTATCCTAAAAGACTGATTTTACAACATGACATCAAATAAATGTGAGCACAAACACAGTGGCCTGAACTTACAATTGATTTTTTTTTAGGACACCATGCAGTGCTCCAGAGTTGCTCAATGTTGGAACTTATGAGTTACTCATAGGTTTGCAAAATTACAAACATACAAAATTAGAACCAACGGGGATGAATGACCTCCAAAACCTAAAATAGCATGCTAGAGGTGAAGGCCTCCTGTGCTTATCAGCTCCAATAGTTTACCTGCCTGGAGGTTAGAGCTTTTTTTAGCTATCACTTCTTTCTCCAATAGTTTGCCTGACCTGAGTTCAGAGCTTTTTTAGTAATGGCCTTGATTTGTAACAGATCAGTGCCAGTACTATAAGATAAGTAAACCCAAAGAGTGACACTGACCTTATGAAGCATGCTTTTAAGTTTAAATAGTCTAAAACTCCTTATTATTTATATCCCCTTGTTGTTTTGTCATAGTTATATGATGCTTAAAAATGAGTGAAGTGTATAATATATGTGATGAAACATTACAACAACTTTAAAAATTCTTGATGCCTTATATTTCCACCATAATCAGGTGGGATGATATGTTTTTAAACTTTGGGGTTTCATGTTGGTCAGTGGGGCTGAAATATTAAATCAAAAAGAAAGACAGATTACAAATGTTTTGATATATTTCTCAAAAGATTTTTTTGAAGTTCTCAGCACTGAATGTGCATTTCCCAAAACAGCTCACACATGCAGCAATTCACTATAGTAAACATGCAAAAGGCTGCAACTCAATTCATCTGTCAAAATGAAGCTTTGTCAGTGAGTCATTGTACCAAAATGACATGTTCCTTTGACACTATGTCAAGCAGAGTGGTCAACGTGTTTAGATATTTTATATTTTTTATATTTTTACAGTGGACTCTGATTTAAGTCTTGTCTTACATGTTTTCCTTGATGCCAAATGTCTGCTGTACCATACGTCTTTTTCAGAGGATAACTGTCTGCGGTTGTTTATCAAAGTAAATATTCTTCAGATGCTGATTTCCAGAGCACCATGTTTACATTCTGTGTCGTAAAGCAAAATAACATTTGCATTACATCTCTATGCAATGTGAGGGAAAACAAGTTTATTTTACTGCAGTGGTCACACAACACATGTATTGTAGATACAGTAAAAATGTAACAAAAACCTTACTATTAATACCTAAAAACAACTCTGGAAACACTATTATGTGCGATATTACAGAATCACTCGACTTCCTGTTTGTTTGGTCGATTCTCACCAACCTCATGGTTTCCCTTGCACTGTAACGAGCCCTCTTCTACCTCCTTCGCCTTGCTACATTGTCACATAACCTTACTCCTCTTAATCTTCTATGGACAGGCTGTTTGTTTGCTCCATAAAATGTCCTCCTGAGCAGGCTCATTCATGCTGTCACTCGATTTGCTCAAATTCTATAAATATGCTTCACAATACACAAGATAATAGGAAATTTTGATAATAAGATGGACTCTTCTGCATGTGATGACTTACACAATGAAATAATTCTAACATGTTTTGTTGAATAAATCTTTTCACTGAGGAGAGTCTATTTGATCACAAAGGCACAAATATACATGCTTATAAAGAATGAGAAATGCTCTTTCTGCTGCTCACAATTTATTTTGACAACTTCAAGTATCATTAAAGATCTGAGCCAAAGCCACTGTGGAAGCACTAAATGTTACACTGTGTTTGTGTCTGAATTGTACTTGATTTTCACCACCTGGAATCTATTTGACTGATTCTGACCATAAGACCAGAGTATTGGGAAAAAAAAGAAAAGATTTCAAACAAAATGCTATTAAATGTTGACTGATGTAATTGTTCACACAGTTTGCATCCATTTACGGGAAGGAACTGAATATGTGCCAAGTGCTTGTCAATAGCTGATTATCCAGTTAATTTAACCTGCGGGGGTGTTTGCACAGAGGCCTGCCTGATGGATCTCCAGCTGTCTCTCACAAAGTAAACCGAGGCAACTATGTTGTCCGATTGCATGAAAAGGAAACGTGAAGATCTGTAAGGTTATGGTGTATTCCTACAAACTGTACATCGAGGACAGCTTGTTTACGGTGTTGATTCATCAAAAAATTAGCACAATGAGGTGGAAACATTTCAGCTCAATCTTGTCACGTGTAACATGGTGTTTCCAACTGAAGCCATGATACAACAGATACTCACAATTTGAATGTCTGCTTATGCACTTATTTACTTTTTTCCATTTATAGTCCACTTATAGTCTAAGACAATAGTCTTATTTTTGAACTGAGAAGTATACCGCAGCCAAACCTGGCTTCTAGAAGTTGATGCTTAATTTAACGTGGTCTACATAAAACACAGTTTGTGACTTTTCCTGCATACCTTTTTATAGTTTACTGTCATGATTATCCATATATTATACTATTAGATTTGGATCAGAAATTATATATTAAGTAAAATTTTGCTGATAGATAGATAGATAGATAGATAGATAGATAGATAGAAAGATAGATAGATAGACAGTACAAAAAAAAGTTTCTTCACCTTTTCCATCATATGACGATGATGATTAAATCCCAAGAGTCCTGCCGACCATTAGTGCTCTGCAGTGGAGGTTTTGGAGATTCCCAAGTTTCTTTTCTTATGGTGTTTTGCCTCAGCGTAGGTGCATGAAAGGCCCGACCATTATTATCTTCCCAGTGTTTGATTTACATAATGCTCTGCAGCAACTTGAAACCACATTTACATATCTGTAGTTTTTCCAAGTTCTAGCTCATAAACCAAAAAAATTAAATCTGCAGGTGCTCAGAATATTTTAAATAGCTTTTGGAAATTTCTTCATCCTTTCAGATATTTGGGGGAAAAGGAGAAAAACTAAGGATTCGTCTTCAGTTTTGCACAAAGTAAACTAGACATTTATCTACAATCCTGAATGAAACCTATATTACATCCTAAAGAATATGTGTGGAAAAAACTAAGGATACATTTTCACTATCTATCTAACTATTACACACGTTATGAAAGGAAACTATATCTATACTATATCTATATATAAACTATATCTATATAATCTATAAACATGCTACATATCTTAAATACTTAAACATTTTGTTCCTAGGTAAAAACCTGTGGAAGTGTCTTTAGTCTTGTAGTCAACTGTTCCAGTTAATATCCACACAATGACTATGTCATCCAAGAGTCAGTTAAACAAGAAAAATACGACACTGAATTATCCACCCAAACCTTTGTCACACTGATGAACCCTTACATCTCTGAGCAAAAAAAAGGACAAAAATATTAAGCAACCTCCAGTTTGTAGCTGAACTTCTCACTGACAATATCTCAACTCAAACAAAATTAGTTCCAGGAAAAGAAAACTAATTTCTACCCCGGTGCAGCTGACGGGTCCTCAGATCACCTAAAGACTTACTGGTTTCCATGCAGAAAGGATTTCAGTGTGTTGCCTGGGAAATGAATAACAGGCTCACTTCTGACATGGAAAACACTTACTTACACTGAGTTAAGTGGCCAGGAGGAAATTGCTAAATGGAGCAAGATTACCAGAGAAAACATGAATTGAGGGTGCCACAAAACAGCTGGTAGAATTGCAAAATCTTTTTTTTTTTTTTTTTGCAGGTTAAGGTAATACTATTACTACTAATAATAATAATGAGAAGAAGAAGAAGAAGAAAAAAAAAAAAAAAAATTTTGATTAAAAAGCTTT
>VUQI01001677.1:0-13496 GCA_015106735.1 Paratilapia polleni | reverse complement strand
GGAAAAATAAGAAAAAAATTTTTTTTTTTTTTTTTGCAGGTTAAGGTAATACTATTACTACTAATAATAATAATGAGAAGAAGAAGAAGAAGAAAAAAAAGAAGAAGAATTTTGATTAACTAGTTTTATGGACCATTTATTGTTTGGCTTCACACAAACAGGTAGTGGGTAGCAATCAGTTATCCCAGAGTAATAAATGTAATGCTTATATACCATTAGCATAAAACCAGGCCTATTAATAAATATTTAAACATGCCAGTATTTAAAACATTTATTACAGCCTCTATCAGAAATGTCTATTTTAAATAATTTGAATAATTTATATAAACAATGAATGTGTGAATCAGTGACAGTCGTTTGGATTAAATGTTTTTTTAATAAACATGCTAATCTAAACTGATCAGAATGAGAAGAGAATTATGAACTCTGCTTCACCTTAGAGGAAGAATAAATATTATTGTTTTAAGATGACGATTGTCCATCCATCTGTCTAAAGTCTCCCTCTGTTTAGATAAGCTTTAAATACGTTTGTATTAAGTTGATTTATTGTTACACTACCATTCTTTGCGCCAGGCATACAACCGGAACTCTGGGCACATCGGCATGCTTGTTTCCACCGGAGTGAATAACAGATTGTACCGTTTGTGGACCGTGACGTGGTGATTGGTCAATTTAAGTTCATGTTGAAGAAGCTGCTAAGTTTGCGGTAACTACATTGTGATTAGGTTGCTGGGCGTGTGCTGTACATAATTACGAGTTTGATTTTATGTGGAATACGACACTGTTCTGGTTGTTTTGACTGGATTCAAACGGTTTGTAGCTGTTTTAACTGGTAAGTTAGCTGAGGCCTCACGCAGAGCAGACAGCATTTGGAGCTAGCCTGGCAGGATGTTATAAATGTTGACAAGTTTTAAACAGCATCGGCTTATTAGCAGTTTGTACTGCTCGCTGTCAGTCAATTTATTGGGCTCCACCTGGGGAAAAAAAAGGTTAACCTAGGCCGATCATGGCTGAAAATAAACAGTTAGCTTACAAGCTATTATCTAGGCGGCGGCTATTTTCACTTGGCAGCTGCATCTCGCTCAAGTTTCTTTTGCTTTTGTTAGCAGGGAAGCTAGTTAGCTGGGCCTCATGAAGGATAATGCTCTCATGTGATTCTTCTTATGTCATCAGACCATCAGGACTGTATAATTGACAGACCTCCGGCCAGGCGGCAGCATGAAGCTCTACAGTCTCAGCATCCTCTACAAGGGAGCAACCAAAGCCAATCTTCTCAAAGCGGCCTACGACCTGTCCTCCTTCAGCTTCTTTCAGCGCTCCAGGTGAGTCCGATCTGGTCAACGAAGCGGTTTTTACCATAGCTGTTTATTTTCTGCAGTACTGTATATTTGACCACAGACCTGTTCCTTACGTATGTCGCATAGCATTTATTTCACGATTTCGATGTGTTTTCTACCACTAAGTGGCATTCTTACTTTGGTTTGTTTAGCGTTCAGGAGTTCATGACCTTCACCAGTGCCTTGATTGTTGAACGAACATCTCAAGGAACCCGTGCCTCTGTCAAAGAACAAGGTAAATACAGTATTTTAGAGGAAGCACTGTGGTGCAGTGATTAGTGCTGTTGCCTCAAAAAGGACTGGTACTTATACAGCGCTTTTCTACTCAGTTTGAGTACTCAAAGCACTTCAACTCCCTCCCAAGGAGGGAAAAGGTCCTGGGTTTGAACCTGCTGGCATTTCTGTGTGGGCATTGTGTGTTCCCCCTGTGCTTGTGTGAGTTTTCTCAGGGTACTCCTGCTTCCTCCCACAGTCCAAAGACATGCATGTTAGGTTAGTAGGGGATTTTAAATTGTCCATGGGAGTGAAAGTGAGCGTGACCTGTCCAGGGTGTGCCCTGCCTCTCACCCAGTGTGAGCTGGAATAGGCTCCAGCCTATAGCCTATAACAGACTGCACATTAGGGCTGGTGAGGTGGATAACTAAAGAGGAGCACAGAAGGTTGAGAATAATAATTTGATATATAACAGCTTTGATTTGTAATATCATCAAGAGGCAGCTGGCAGGAATGACTTCCTGTAGTGGTCTCTGTCACAGCAGAGCAGAAGGAGACTCTTGCTAAAAGTGCTCTGTTGTTTGACCAGTTTGTGGTTGGGATGTGATGTGTTCTCTTTGAAAGTGAACAGGTTCAGCCCAGTTTAAACATTTAGAGACAAGATAGTAAAATATAATTTGACTCAAACCACTCAAGCAAAATATTTCCTTGTTCCTGGAGCATACACACACTGTTTCCCCCCACAGTGACATGCAGGCTGACTCATCATATCATGTGACATGAATGTTAACAAATGTCAGGACAGCCACCTGCATAATGAGTGGTTTTTTTTTTAAATTATTTTTATTTTATTTCTTTTTATGGAGAACATTTTGCTAAGCTGTATTTTAAAAAGGTTTTACTTCTGCTCTTTTTAGTGCACCAGCAGACTTTGGGTTTGTTCAGTAACACCAGGAGAAAGCCGTTTTGATCACAACACGCCTCGCTGCCTTTTCTTTCAGAGTACCTGTGCCATGTGTATGTGAGAAATGACAACTTGGGTGCTGTGGTCATCGCAGACACCGAATACCCACAGAGAGTCTGTTTCACATTGCTTGACAAAGTGGGTAATTAAAAAAAAAAAAAAAAGATACATTATTATGGAACTTGGCTATTGATTTCAATATTGGGATTGCTGTCTATTTTTATTAGGTATTAGAGGAGTTCTCTAGGCAAGTGGACAGGATAGACTGGCCCTCTGGTAATCCTGAAACCATTAACTACAAAGCCTTGGACGTTCACCTCTCTAAATACCAGGTCAGTTTGTTATACATTTCTCAGAATGTATGTCAACAAAAAACCTGATACTCTCTGATTGTGATTAGACTATGTTTGTCCAACAAGAACAATTTCAGATTGACTCCATAATCACCAAACTGTATAATTTTTCTCACATTGTTTGGCAGTGTTTACTTATATAGTACAATTGCAGTATACTTGATAGTTGGTTGTATATTTTTGGTGTTTTTCCACAGAACCCCAGGGAAGCTGATGCAATGACCAAAGTGCAGGCAGAGCTGGACGAGACAAAGATCATTTTGGTAAACCACCTCTCTTATATAAATCAAGGCTGAACAGTATGTACATTCCTCACTTAAACTGAGGCATCAGATGTTTTCAAGTTTTGCATTGCAGGAGAACACAGAACATTGGATATGAAAAGCTCACACTATTAGAGTACTTAACTCAGAGCCTTCAGGTATTAGGCCTCACAACCTCCACTATTGGAGCTGAACTAGTTAAGACATGCTTTCAACCACCTCAGATGTGGTTATAGTTATTCCACAGCCCTCTGGAGAACTTATTGAAAACCCATGACAACAGGGGGAGACTTGATATTGTTTAATAATGGGGATAACTGCACACTATTTTAGACAATATCTTCAGAGAGACACTGATGCTGTTACTTAAGTAACACAAAAAAAAGGGACTTTAGTGCACAGATTTTCTGTCCATTTGCCAGTCACAGGATTAAGTTGGAGTTAATGTTAGATTGTTACTTGAGGAGATTACAGCAAATGGGCAGCACAGACCCTCCCCTCGGCTTCTATCTGATGCTAGAAAGGTTTGAATGGAGGGGTTTCCTGATGCTATCCTATCATCTGACAAAGAATAGTGGATTAAAATCGGACAAGTTTCTGTCTCTGTTGTCTGTTTTGTTTTATTTTTTTTACCACCCTGGGACTCTACTTAATTAAAAATCAAGGCACAGTATTTCCACTGTTTGCCGTTTCATAAATAAATATTTTGTTTTCTGCAGCACAACACTATGGAAAGTCTGTTGGAAAGAGGAGAGAAACTGGATGATCTTGTGGCAAAGTCAGAACATCTGGGAAACCAGTCTAAAGCCTTCTATAAGACTGTAAGTGCTGATGATTCACCTTATTAACATTAAGCTAAATGCCTGACAGCGATTCCCTGTTTCAAGACTGGGCTGGATTTACTAAGCAGGGCAAATTAGCGTGGGGCTGCAACTGGGTAAAAAAGCTCTGGTGAGAGTGGTGAGTGATCTACTAACAATGACCAAATTTTTAAATGGAAGAAAAGGCCAGTTCATGCAAATAATGAAACCGCATGCCCATTTAGACTAAGCAGAGGCAGTGGAAGGAGAGGTTCCACTGTTCTGATTTTTAAAAAAAGTAAAACCTTTTATCAGATTTAGTGTATTTCTTATACTAAACTTCACTGCGTGTCTTTAGAAAATCTCGACGGCAGTTTTTTAACAGTGCCCTTAACCTTATTAAATCCTCTGTGTTTGTTTGTGTTTTCCCTGCAGGCACGGAAACAGAACTCTTGCTGTGAAATCATGTGATGTCGCTGCCTCGTCCTCTTGGACATGCCTCTCTCTATCTCTGCCTTTCTGTTTTTCCTACAACTCCCATCATGCACCTGCCACCAGCTCTCAACAACGACAGTACAGACGCTGTCTAATCCAAGATGGGACACCAGGAAGAGAGCAAGAAACGGTGGCCAGTCCAAGTGTGACCTCTGCGGATTGTGACTGATGGGGGCTGAAGGAGTGATGGGTTTTGGTCAGGGGGAAAAAGTAACATCTGAATTATTTTTAACCATTCAAAGGGTAAACATCTGTGCGGTGGTTCAACACCAGCTGGAGACATAATAGTGTGACGTCATGTATTGGTGATGTGTCGTTGAAATGTCTTCAGATCATTTAATGTTATTCAGATCGAATCAGAGCTTAATCGTTTGATCTCAACTCTTAAAATTTGAAGGAGTATTAACCATGGTTGTGCTACTGCGTCATGGCAACTGTGACAATCACACAGTCTTATTTCTGTTCATACAGCGTGTCACCATTGCAGTTCAACTCTTCAAAGCTGATTTTCTTGCAGGCATAACCTTTTATGCCCACAAGGGGGCCCTGTTATTCACTTTACTGTTTCATCAGCTTCAATGCTGAGGTCAATAGAAAAACTCTTAATGTGAGCCAGCAGGTGGCTGCTTGGACATGTGATATGGCAGAAACTTAAGTGATTTTTAAACATCTCTGCTATACTGGATTCGGTTACATAACTTCTTGGCTGTTTGCTGTCTCATAGTGTTAAATGAAATCTTCCACATTCCCACTTTGGATGATTGTGTTGATGCAAATGCTTTTTTAAAGCTGATGAGAAGTTGGAGACTAGATATAAAATGTATAAAGATGTTTGCCATAGGTGCAGCTTTTATTGCAGTGTGGCTAACGCGAAACCCGCTGTCTTATTTGTTCTCATTTACGATGTGTACCATAGCCGTGCTTTCCACACTGATATCCCACACACACACACGACACTTAATCAGGTTTTTCTGTTCAAAAGCCTGCTCGGATGTCTCGTACCTGTGTCACCTGGGATCGCTGACATTTTACCATCATTTATTTTGACTGAGGTGATTCCTCAGGTGCTCTTGCGCTCTCTGGCCTGCTATTGTGTGCTCATCAAATTTCTACTAAAATGAGTTTGAAGAGAGAACAAACAAATGTTGACTAATATCTCCGACCCCACTTACTTTAAGACACTCCATGGTTGACGTTGTTTTACTGGGAGTGCTTTTTTCCTTTCTATTTACTTCGGGTTGGGTAGAAAGTTCATTCTGCAGGAAGATATGCCTTTGGTTGTGCATTTTAGATGTTTCTCTGTGCTCCATCTGCCGTATGTGTGTGATCTTTTGTGAAATGCACCATCTAGCTGCAGGCTGTGTTAATGTTGAGTGCCTGTGTGTATGGTGCGAGGGTTGTATGTGTGGTCGGAATTTGCTCTTTCTGCTTTTACAGTGTAAACCTTTGTGCAATATCTGCAGACTGTTGGTGTGACTCTCTTTAAGGGAGAAACAAAAGAAATATTTCTCATAAAGGACAGTAAATTGACCTTTGTATATACTATTCTTATGACTAACTCCCATATGAAGCTTGTCCAGGGTTGTTTCTGATTTGTTTGTTGAATTTCTTATTTCACAATTTTCCAATTATTGTGCTGAATTTGATCATCCGTCTGATCTGTGGAGTAATGGTGTAGCTATTTGCAGGTCAGGTGTGTTAAACGGTCTGCATTAAACATTTTGATCCAGATGTGGTCTTCATATTTAAAACGAAGACTTCTGATAATAAACAAAATTTTCTGTCTGTATTAACATTTTGTTTTTGGAACATTGACTTGTTCATACACTGTTTGCAGAATATGTAATCTTGCTTAGATAAAAAGGGGAAATGGTTTCCTGTGTCCCATGTCTTCATTGTTTCAGGTATCCAAGTGGGAAATAATTTTATCAGGGTGACTGTGAGGTGGCAGGAAAAAGCTGTATACAGTCACAGAAAGTCAGCAGTCCTACTGTAGATATCATTCTCTTTAATCAGCATACTTTTGGGGATGTGTGACTGCTTTCTTCCTGCCGGAAGTTAGGGTGATCTGGTGCCTCCTTCACTGGCTGTAGGAAATGGAATTTTAATGTAATGTTAAAAGGATCCATGTAGAGTCCCTGAATTGTAGCTGTGCAGCTTGACTTAAAGTGGACCTGTTATGCTCATTTCTATATTTTTCATCTTGGACTCTTATTCACAGTTCAAAATAATCCTTATTTATCTTATGCTACACATTGGTCTATTTAGCTACCACCTCCCTTTAAGCCATCTTTATTTTAATTGGCTGTCTCTTACAAACAGAAGGTTTCTAATCTGCTCTGACTGGCATCATACAGAGGGGAGAAAAAAAAACCTTCTGAAACTGAGTATTTAGAGCAATCTATAGCCTCAACATTTGTCTCACAGGGATTACTTACACACACAGAGCTCATATTTATTATTATATATATTTATTATTATTATTATTTTTAGTCAGGTTCAATAATAGGATCCACCACTGTAACAGTATGTGTATATGACAGAAAATAAGGAAAAGCACATTACTTGTACTTTGACAAATGTGGTTATCGATGAAGCCTTTTAAACAAATGTTAGTCCAAGAGTTTAAAAAAAAAGAGAGCACAAAATAAGCATGACCTTACATTAAACCAGTATAGAGCACATACAAGTCCACTTATTCATGCAGACTAATTATTGCCACAATGCCTCCAGAATTCGCAGTAAATCTGTGCGTGTACTGCTGTACGAGTTCAAAAAGAAGCGCCTGAATGCAGCACGAGAGGTGCGTCTCAGCGCGCAGCTGAGGTGAGAAGAAAAACGGCACGAGTTGATGAAGTCTGACCGCGCAGAGCCCCAGAAATTTGGACGGAGGTGAAAAACAAGAGCATTACTCTCAGTACCGGAAACAGCTCGAAGGTGAGAGGCTAAATGGGAGAAACGAGCGCTTGTTTTTTTGTTTTGTTTTTCCCCCTTTTTCTGGGGAGCGACAGCATACCCAAACAAGTCTGCTGGGATCAAGTTAACGACGGTTGAAGTTTCACACAGTACTGTTTTACCTGTTTATGAGCTCGCCATAAGTATCGGTTCATTACGGTTTTTACTTGGAGTGCAAGTTTTTCGCTCTGACTCCAAGTAGGTACACACGCGCAAGTCCTGTTCTGACGCAAATGTTTCGGAAACATCTTATTATCCTGCACATTTTCTTATCTTTGCCCCTGTCGATGCCCCGAAGCGCTCTGATTTTTCAACATTGACTTCCTGTAGCGAGTTCCCTCGTCTACTGCACACAGAAACCTGACTGGCTGTAGAGCTACATTTTAAATATATTCTACCTTAACAAAAAAGACGAGTTAAATGACTTGGAGTATTTAGTGTGTCCTGTTCTCTCTCTGCGTTGCGCTGCTTTCAGTTCAAACGTGAATGTTTTGCTGCACTTTCAGATGGTCGACCTGGATCTTACAGAGCAGAGAAATGGTGAGTCTTATCTCTTCCTTGAGCTGTCTTCTTCTCGAGTTGCAGACATAAGTTCACCAGTGGAGTCCAAAAGGGCCTTAAATTTGCAATAAGTAAAACAGATGACAGTTCCCAGCAAACGGGTCACTTCAGGTGAATTCCAATCAGCAGTATGTGTCAGCTTTGAGTGACTGACAGTTAATACTATTTAAAGATAATACAAGACGACATGGCAGAGTTCCAGAGAAGCTGAGTAGTCTCTGCTCAACACTAATGTGCAGTGGTCACAATAAAGCTAATTATTTGCTGTGTCAAAGAAACAACTATAGGCACAGACTCCATGAGAAAGCGTTGACGGACTGCTTCGTATCATAACAAAATGTGCTTACTGAGAAAGAAGTGCCTGTATTGCAGCGCTGTGGAATATTCAAAAGTGACCACGGATTTGAATCTTTAACTCCGACACAGTTTCACCACACACCGCACACCATGACCTGCGAAAGCTGCTTTGGAGTAAAAGTGTTGAATCCAAATTGCCAATATTTCACAGCTACCTTTTGGACTCGCATGGAACTTTTAATTATAAATGTTAAATCCCACGTAGTCTTATTATTATATTTGTTATGTAAGCAAGTGTATCCTAAACACACTGTTTTCAAGTATTTCTGTTTTCCTCTTCATGAAGTTTCAGCTGCAGCTGCAACTCATCCTTCTCACACAGAGGACTCTTTTAGCATCACCAATGGGATCATCCCTGGTGAGCATAATTTTTGTCTAAAATCTGATGGTTTTTCTGCACCATGTAGGGCCTGTTTCAGAGAAGAAAAAAAAAAAAACATGTGAAATGGACCACCTTTAGTCAACAACTAACAAAAACAGCTATTTCTCCCAGAGAGAGAGGAGACTGAAAATAAACAGAATCGAGTTACGCAACCAACAGTCAGCCAAGCTTTAAAACAACTCAAATGTTTTATTTAGCAGTTAGGAGTATGACTGCAAAGTAATAGATATTGTCTGACTTTGGTTAAATTATTTGGGGCTGTATGTATTGACTGAGTGAGAAACACAGACACTTCCATAATGCGCTGCTGCTGCTGTTGTGTATGTGTATTTGTTTGTATATGAGGTTTTGCATATACTGCATGGTTTTGGTGACATACAGTAGCAGACCATCTTTTTGCTTATCTTTTGAACCTTGTGCTAAATAAGCTTTTTGCACTCTTGTGGTCTTAGATTCCTCTTGTTTTCACGCCACTGTTTGCTCGGGGGGCTTCCATCAGTATGAATGGAAGTGCTTCACTCTTAGAGCATGTAGCAGGTATCACTTTCAGTTCAACCAGAGAAGGTGAACTTGAAAGTGATACATTGTTTTAAAGTGCAAAACTTTTGATTGCTTAAAAAGATCATACAACACAACTTTAGTAAGCTGCACTTTTGTGACCAAAGTGTCTATTAGAGGCATTATAGCGTGTCGGGGTAAAATTGTGTGCTTGTGTTTCAGATAAATGTAAGTTAGGAACATTGAAAACTAGAAATCTGCAAAGGGAAGGGAAATCTCAGAATATGATGTGCAATCATAAAGTTCCAGGACATTGCCCATAAAACATCAAAGACCATACCTGATTTAAATTTGGCGTACCTCTCCTTCGCTGTTGTTTCCTCATGCCCGTTGTGCAGAGAGCAAACATCAACTTATGTCTAAGGATCATCACTGGTAATGACAGCTGGATCTCTAGTTACAGCCCAGAGAACAAATAGCAGTTTGTTGTCCAAGAGTCCATGTTTCTTAGTGCATCAAGTTAAACGTGCGACCTGAAGCGTGCTTGTTTTGTGTTTTTTCTCGACATTCACGGGGTTGTCAGTTGTAAATTTGTCGCCCAGGGGGAGATTGCCTACACAGGATTGTGATCTGATGTCCTGATGTGGCTGAGGGAGAAAATTCAGTGGAAACGACCTGAGCTAAAGTGCATGCTGGCTGTGAGATTTTTGGCCACACCAACGCGATCTCCACTCACGACATTCACTGCACATCAAATTTGTCTGTCTGTGATTCTGTCCACTTCCCTGAAACAAAAATGTAAGTTGACATGTCGCTGTTCTGACATACTTGAGGAGATGGGGTGCGCATTGTAGAGGCACAAATACAACGGGACAGAATGGGACTTCCATGGAGTGATCTAAAACTTGCAGCCACCCTGAAAGTGATTGAGAGGTGCATGAAAAGATGATGTTGAAGGGGAGACAGGCCAAATTTAAGTGAAGTAAGTTTTGATTTTGTGTGTGTGTGTAAGTTTTTAGCTCATCCGCCCGAAGGACTGATGAGTTCATGCCATGACGAGGCAACTGTTGCCCATCTGTCCACAATTCACAAGAATCACTACTCCTAGAGTCAGTTAAAGGTGTGACTTTGAGTATTGGTCAGATTTTAGTGAAACTTACACACACTGATCACCTAATGGGTCTTCACCCAAATTTTGCTCAGTGTCAAGGTCATATTTGTCGTGTTACACCTTTTTTGGGGTCTTCCTGTCACCATTATGCCGACATCAGTAATATGGTCAATGCTATGACATGCTGATTCAGATACTTGCATGCTTTTTATGGCCATGGTTACTACTGACCATGTAGTCATATTACTCCTGATCTTAAACACTTTCATTTGGTGACGAACTTGATCAGGTTGTCCTGGATATGACTGTTTACGAGCCTCCTTCACTTCTCAGTGAACTTTATTTTCATCAGTTTGCACAATACAGCCAACCAATGACAAGAAAACTTACCACTTTCTTTCTGTACTTCACACATTACAATAACCTGTGAATTGTGATGGATCGTGAGCCGGATAAGCTGCTACACTACTGACCTTCTGGTTTTCTGGGTGAAATCCCGAAACATAGGATTGCACTTTATATTGTCTTTGTATGAAAACAGACTGTAGAGGTCTGAAAATGAAAGGAAGAAATGCACAAAGCACTGAAATGATAGCGCAGTTGGTTTTTCTTGCAGAGTGAATCATTCTTTTAATACAGGTGTATAATACTGCAGTGCAAATGGATAGGGAAATGAGGAGCATTAACGTGCATATGAGCATGTGTGGTCAGGAAACAAAGGTGTTTGTTTTTTTTGTTTTTTTTTCTCTGGAGAACTGGTTAATTCAGTAATAAAAGCATGTAAACAAGTGAAGTGTGCATTACTCAGATACTGCAGATCATGCATGCAATTTACATGCAAATACATGACATGAATGAATGAATAAAGCATATGAATGTTTTTGTGCTTTTAGGTGCAATTGCAGCCACAGTGTTCATTGCCTTTTTACTTGGACTGTATACTATTCTCTGGAAGTGCATGGTATCACCGCCACAACGGTAAGGAACAGATGCAAGTTGTAACTTGATTTTGCTGGAGCTTCTGTTTGATTTTTGTTGACGCTATAGTCTAGCAAACAGATGTTTGTTCACCTCCTTTTAAGTGTCACATGTCTGAACTTTGTATCCCAGCTCGTCACAAAAACACAAATCGTGTCACATTACTTGATAAGCACCTTTGCTGTTTTACGGTTTTATTGCATGCAAACACATTCGTTTCTGTTTTTCTTTCAGAAAGCACAGTAAGTTAAGGGTGAGAGTAAAACAGGGAGCTTCTGTATGAAGATATGGAACATATCTGGCACCTGCTCAGTAGGTCATTTTGGATCTTTATGGCATGGACTAAGATCTGAGAGCAGATTTGCTCCCCCAAGACCTTTTAAATAGGTCCAAAGATAACTAAACAAACAGAAAACATGAAAACTGACTCAACTAAATGGATGAGCCACATGTTTCTCCTCAACCTTTCTGTGTGCTGGTGGCTTCTGTTTACTCAAAGTGTCATGCTGATGTTAAACACTGTTTTGGCAGGTCAGACTGTGCTGCTTTTTTCTGTTTTCTGTGAATTACACACTACTGAGGGAGCGAGGCAGCTCAGGCACAACTCGTTCCAGCGACCAATAAGCTGCATGTAAATGGGTCTAAGACAGAGAGAATATGGTATTCTTGGTATATGTAGATATTTTAGCTTTTTTTTCTCAACAGTACCGAATGGGTCTTTACATTTTAAGCATGTATTGTTATTTTGCTATAGTATTTCTTTATAGTATTTTGTATATAATGTGATTTATTAGATCAGATTAAAATCCTGTTCTTAGTCCTAGAGGTGCTTCAGACAAAAGCCATTCGCCTGCTGAGGCTGCATTTACTGTAAAAATCTAGAAACTGATCTGGATTCTCAGGATTTGTGTAACTACTGTGTGACTTTTGACTCTATAACAAATGTGTTTTTTTTTACATTTAGTGGACGTGACTGAGTCAGAGTTTGGTGAATCTAATCACTTATTTTCCTTGTTTATTTTATAGTGTGTTTATAACTTGCCTTAAACATGGGATGAGTACAGAAATTTTAATGAAAATGAGTAGTCGACAGATTAAGTGCTTGTGAGAGGGTAAAGGTGAAAGTTGACTCTGATTTACCAGTTGTGTATTCCTGTGTGAGTGTGTTATTAAAAAATTATCTGGATAAAATGCACCCATGGCCATGTACTGCTGAATGTGTGTCAGAGAAGACATGAAAAAAGTCAGACAGGCCTTTTCTATGGTATACATATACTGCGTGTCTCCACAGTCCAGCAGCCACCGAACCACATTTCTTAAGTCTGAGTAGCTGTCTCTGTCACATCAACACAGATGTGAGTCTCTTGTTTTCAGAACCAGTTCTGCTGCTTGGGAGAAAAAGGCAGGCTGGGAACACTCCAACTAAGTAATAAACAGGGAATGTGGTTTGGTGGAGAAGTGTCAGGTGGTGGAAACTGCTGAATAGATTGGAGCACAGATACTGAAACTTTTGATTTAAACATGGATAAATGTGATACTCATCATTTGGAGCATGCAATCAAATCACGCCTTTAACTTTGACTAAACAAAGTACTAAGTTTAAAAAAAAAAAAAAAAAAAAAAAAAAAAAAAAGAATAGGCAGATGTGTGGGTGGTATGCCCTTAAGAGTTAGGTGAAACATTGAATATACAAGTGTAGTAATTCTGATTAAGATGTGCTCTATAGGCTAAATCTCAAGTTTTAATTTTGTGCCAAAGTTTTAGGTGAGTTTAAATGTGTCAACTCTGGGGATTATGCAAGGTACTGTTTGAATAATCTGTCATTGTTTCATTTTAAATGTCACTGAGTAAAAACATGGGGCATTTTTGCACTTCAGTAAAACACTGCCTATATGTACTGTAACCTTGTGTTAGTGACTAAAATGAATGTGAGTGAGTACAATTACTTAGTACTTCCAAGAATTTTTTTTATTCCAACAATCCTGGAGACGCTCCACTTGAAAAGTAGAATTCACTCAGTTTCCCAGAAGCCTTTGAAATGACTAGGACAATAATCTGGCTTTAACAAAACACTAATTTCAACTATAAACTAAATGGGAGGGAGACAGAGGAAAGGAGAACAGGTGGTAATATTCTAAAACTTTCTATATTAATACCTAGATAGGGGTGATTACTTTGAACACGAAATGTTACAATGAGTTATACACCAGATGGTTTAACAGATTTAAA
>VUQI01001676.1:0-13337 GCA_015106735.1 Paratilapia polleni | reverse complement strand
AGAGACCGACATGCTCGCCATCGGTGACTCCAGCCCAGCCGGGCACGACAAGTTGAAACGGCCCTAGCAGGTGTGGCGCCATGTTTGACAACAGTGACGAGCATAATCCACCTCTGACGCTGTAAACTCCACCCACTTCTCCTTTTTTACCTTTAATACCGGATTTTTTTTGTTCTTGTAGATTTACCAATTTAATGTCACAGAATTGTTTCTTGTTTTTCTCTTAAATTTTTCACTTTAATCTTTTCTTGAATTTTTCACATCGATATCCACAGTCTTTCTCCTAACTTTACCACGTTATTCTTGGAGAATGTCCAAGTTTCTCAGTTTGTAATAATAAACACATTTTCCTCAGACGTGTACACTTTAACAGGAATAACACAGCTGGATCTTTATAGGACCGTCCTCCACTCAGTTACTTTAATTCTAAGAGTAATCACACTACTTTAGTTTCTCAGCAGTAATTAGTTGCTGTTCTTAGTTATAGTTTAATGCAGTCCTCTGAGCTTCATCTCTCCTCCTCCTCCTCCTCCTCCCTTCATGTTGAATTGTCTTCCACAGGTGAAGGATTGAGAAGCTGTGTGTTATTGCATACATACAGACACTGATCGAGCCCCTTTTTCAGTGTGTAGTTTTGTTGTGTGCGGAGGTAAAGATGCTGTACATGTCGTGTAAAGTGTACGTTTAGACCTCACCATTCTCCTCTGTCTCTAGGTTTGCTTTTCTTTCTTTTTCTTATTTATGGTGTTAATGAAGGGACGCTTTCCGTATCCAAAGTCTTATTATTGTTCAGACGAGCGGTTTTCTAGCAGAAACAATCAGTTTACAATCAGACGAGTTTTATTTTGTAGATCTTTATTTGTCACAGTCGTAGGAGAACAGGAACTTTCCTGTTTGTTGGTGTCCGTAGATTCATTTTTGTAAAAACAAAAAACAAAAAAAAACCCAATGTTAAACCAAACAGGCTAAATTTCTTCACCACGTGTCGATGCTCGATCAAACACACGCTCATTATGTGTTCATACATATCATGAGAAAGTGCAGTACGAGCTGAGCGAGTCCACTCCTGACTTCCAGACGTGACCTGTACGGCTTTCAGGGAATCTGCAGGTTCATAAATAACTCAGTCTGAGGCCCGACGAAGGTTTTATTTTCCTCTAAACACTGAAACTTTGCTTCCTTTGTTCCATTTTTAATTTGGACTCCATCGACATGTTAAACAGTCTTTTAAGGGCCTCTGAGTGAGTTTGAGTGAAACCTGCAGACTCTCTGTTTGAACCAAACATCTCTTCACCTGAACCCAGAGGCGACTCATTTCCATCATCAAATAATCAGAACTGATGTACGTGTGAATATAGCAGCCAGATGGTGATAATAATGACGCATTATTTATTTAATTTTATTTTTCTTATCTTTTTAATGATTGATGAAGTAGCCAGTTTGAAGAGGATGTATAGACTTGTAGAAGCGTTTTGACGGTGAAAATGGCCGACGCGCTGTACGTACACGCAGAGGCGTTTGGCTGAACCGAGTATCTGATCTGTACTGTTGTAAAATAAATGTTTCTGATGCTTCAGAGCCTCTTATCTCCCCGTGACTTTCTTTCACTCAAAAGTTGAAATGTGTCTGTGTTAATCACCCAAAAAAGATGATTTAACATGTCATTTTCTTTTGCTAATCTACCACTTTAATCTCATATTAATCTCAGAGATTTTTTCCTAAATTTATCACTTCACTCCTGCAGAATACCCAAATATTTCCTTGTAAATGTACAATTTTATCTCTGAGATTATCCGTGCATATGTTTTTTTAAACACTTGAATTTTTCATTTTAGTTTTGGGGAATATCCAAGGATTTTTTAATCATACATTTACCACATTTACCACTTTAGAGAATATTCATGTTTTTCTCTTACAATTTTACTGCTTTTATATATATTTAATATACTACTTAAATATACCACATTAATCTCTGAGAATACCCAGTTTTTTATCATAAATTTAAAACTTTATTCTCAGAGTTTTTTTTCCTCATAGATTTGCCACCTTAAACTCAGAGATAATCCAGACTTCATCATAAATGTACTACTTTGTTCTCAAAGAATTTCAAAGTTTTTTTTCTTGTAAACTACTTTAATTTAGAAAAATAGCAGAGTTCTTTTTTTGTTTCATGTTAATCACTTGGATTTACTCTAATCTTAGAGTAAATCCAAGTTTGTTAGTTTTTTATTGTAATTTTTCTACTTTAATCTCTGAGATTAGCAAGCATTTGGCTCCATGTTTTTCAATCTAGAATGGCTCAAACACACTGTCGTAGAGAGACCCCTCATTTCAAACTAAACTTGGAATATTTTCAGGATTTCCTTTATGTGAACATGTGCTTTGGCTTTGTACAGTACTGACTGGATGTGTTTTGACATCTCCCAACACAAAGGGGCCCCTGACAGGAGCCCTGTGGAACACCACAACAACCAAACGCTCATTAGAAAAGTTCATTATATTAGTTATCATAATCATGAGTTAGGAGCCAGTTTTTAATCTAGGAAACAAAAACCAAGCCTCACTACATCCTCAGATATATTTCATGGCAATACTGACCTGTTACTGGTTAATCTTGAAGGTTCATGCATGCACACTTCCAACCGTTGCAAAGAGAAGCTATTTTTTTTTTTTTAATATAACATATGGACAGAGTGATGGATATTGTAAGGTAGCAGATAAAATCAAAGCTCACCACATTCTGATAAATTTCCTGATGTATTATCTTCCTCTGTTACCTGTCTGTTAAATGCTTCCATAGTTCTTATAAGTAGTTGTCACTGTGGGGGCTGAAGGTTTAAAAGGTAAAACCAGCACCTGAATTATCAGGCTGAGGTTCGCTGAGTTCCTCTTTTTATTTGGGTTCAGTAACAAAGTGTAACGTGGTCTGAACTGAAAGACATTAAAAAGCTGTTTGAGACGCCTCTGAGAGGCCTGTGTGTCTGTAACAGCAGACCGAGGACAGCATGGCGTGGGCTTAATCTGTCCACATACCAGCCTCCTCATATGGTGTGTGTGTGTTGGGATCATTTCTGAAGCTGAAACCTGACCCCCCTCAGGTCAGCTCCCCCTCCCTGCGTCCTCACACACACACACACACACTTCTGCAGATGGTGAGGAAGCTGTGAACAGATAAACTCGGCCGTCAGAGAGGAGGACAGAGTTTTGGATGAGGGAGGGAGAGCGTGTGAGGAAGACTTCAGGACTCTTGAGCGTCCTGTTTGGGAGCCGTTTAGTGTCTCTGAAGAGAAGAGCTCACTGACCGGCTCTTCTGGAAATTTAACCCCATTCCTTGAACTGCCTGACCCTCGAACTCTTGGATGAGCTCCAGTCGAGTATTTGCAGCACCAACAGGACGGCAACAGCTTCATGCAAAACTCACTCAGTAAAATCCTGCAGACGTAAAAATTAAACTGCAGCTCAGTGACGTCCCGTACGTCTCTGATAATCTGGGCATTTAAAAGGAGCAGGAATCCGTCTGAAATATCAAGAGGACGTAAAAGAGATAAAGTTCACTTCCTGCTGGATTCTTGCTTGTTTTGAGTCCCTGAAACACAAATTTACTGTTTGATAGACAACAGAAACCAACAAAAGGATCACAAGTCTGACGCCCTGAACTCTCTGCGGCCTGCAACAGATGCAGAGGAAGGTGAGTTTTTATTGTGTGTCTCTTTTCTCTTAAACGCCGTCTTGAACTTTAGTCCTCATGTTTTAATTCCAGTTTTTAATCTTCACACTTCTGTTGTCTCTTCATCTCATGAAATGAAAGAGAAATGACCCGTGAGTCAGCTGTTCGTGTTGTAACTGGGGGGACCAGGCGTCCCTCTTCATGTGGGACTGCAGAGCATGTTTATCTCTCGTCTCATTTTAATTGGCTCTGTTTTATGAAAGTCAGCACACATGAGTGAGAGATGTACAGTTTTATGTATGAATCCCTCCAGAAACCCAAAGAGGATCCAGCAGACGAGCAGCAGCTAAAATAACACTTTCAGTCTGACGTCTTGCACACATGGAAGAAGAACAAACTTGCTTACTGCTGCTTTTTGTTTTTACTTACTGCGAAAATTGAAATAATTTACACTATATTTGATGTTCACATGATCAGTGTCAGATGTGTAACCTGCACAGTTTGTGCCTGTGTGCTCATTCATGCATTAACAAACATACTCTTGGCCCCACATTTAGTTTGCTGGGATCTGGTTGCCCTTGTTGTAATATTTGTTTGAAACATCTTAAATCTACCAGCTCTAGTACTGTTACTCATGAATAAAAGCCTAATGCTAACACTGAAGCTTAGATGCAAACTGCAGACCATTGGCTGATGGTTGCAATCCTGCAGTTTGAGTCATTTCGGTGATCTATGTTCCCTGAAGGAGGTTTTGTGAAAGAACTTAAATAATTTCCTGCTTGGTGAATCTGAACGTGTCGGGAACAGCAGTCTGTAACATTAAACCATTTAAAATGTTCCTCAATGAATTTCTTTTGTTTTTTCTATTACCCCGTTAAACAACATCAGTCAGAGCTTCTTTGTCTTCTGACAGGTATAAAACCCCAGGTAACTGCAAAGAGACATTTATTATACAAAGTATGACTACAGTGAGGAGCTGCAGGAGTCCATCTGGGAGACATGGCTGAAAGAAAAAGCGCTATCTGTACCTCCACTGCACCCCTCCGTTGTCACTTTATGGTGGAAAGAAACATGTCAGACTTCCAAATTTTACATGTACACAGTCAAACATGTTTGATTTAACACTCAGATCATTCAGAAAGGGCCAGTCTGGCTGACTTAATGTGAAAAATTATATTTTCTTGTGAAAGTCAGCAGCCATCTTGAATTTTTAAATGGGGCTTTAGGCAAGAGGGTAATTATAGCAGAGTATGTGTGCTGATACTCATGAAAGTTTTCCCTGTAAAATTAAATTATCTGCTGCACCATTAGAAAGACTGCAGGTTTAAGTTTCACATTTTAGACCCCGAAGCTATGTCCATCTTTTAACTACAGTCTGTGGTTACTGCAAACTGGACCAACATGATGAAAAACACTCCCTCTTATCCCACATTAAAGCACATGGCATGATTACATTTTACTACAGATGATTTTCTGCTGCACACATCAAAAGAGTTAATGAGCATTAATGTTTCCTAAACTGTACACGGTAACAATCAGCTGTGCTGTACTCTGGGCCACTCGTCTCCCCTTTATAATCACAACCAGTGCTGGAATCCACTGGTACTGCACAAAACATTACCCAAACCCCAGACTGTGTCTGCTGATATGAACTTCATGTTTTGAGTACTGTCAGCATGGCCGTGTAATCAGAGTACTTTTTCTGGTTCTAACGGGAGGAGGTGAAGCTCGGCGGAGCGGCCATGTCGCTGTCAGCTGACCTGAGCTGCCTGCAGGGCAGCAGAGGTGCGGAGCGTGAGGCGGCGCTGGCCACGCTGGAGAAACAGCTGATCTGTCCCATCTGCCTGGAGATCTTCAACAAACCTGTGGTCATCCTGCCGTGCCAGCACAACCTGTGCAGGAAGTGTGCCAACGAGCTCTACCAGGTCTCTCACACACACGCACACTTTAATATGTGTGTGTGAAGTGTATACACAAACACACACCATGAATATTTAATACCTAAGGATACAAAGCTTACACAGGTGCAGGTTTCTGTGTGTGTGTACAGTGGATTATCTGTGGCTAAACTGAGACGTGTGGATGTTTAACTGGTTTGCTCATGGAGGCACCATGAAAGTCACCTGTCATGAACACATTCACTGCTATTGTTCTGTGTGTGTGTGTGTGTACTCATGTTGCAGGGTCACTTTATGGGGATTTGACTTTACTGTTGATTATTCATACAAACAGTAAATAAGGATGGGTGTAGCTGGGTGTTGGTATAGCTCACAGTGCTAAAGAATTCTTCCAAAAATTCCTGGCTGCAGATCCAGATCGACTCCAGAAGTTTCTAAGTCTGTCCCAGCCCCACATCCGAGAGCATTTTCCTCCAAGTCTGTCCAGATCTTTTAGAGAAATCCTGCAAACAAACAGACAAACCAAACTAACCATGCAACCTGTTTGGTGGAGCTAAATAATGTGGCATCATCCATCCATTAGTTAGGATTTTTCTTAGTGGGAACACCACTAATGATATAACAGCAGCATTCAACAACAGGGCCTTCAGGTGGTGTTCTTACTGCAGTTCAGTGAGAACTCGGTGCATGTCGATCCCACTGAAACCCCTCAACTCCCCACAGACACAACTAAACACAACTCTGCTTGCTTCATTTGAACATGAGCAGAAACACATCTGACCGCTTAAAGGAAGTTTATAAATGAAATTAATTTATCATTGATTTAATCAGGTTTCTTCACACATTCAGCCTGATATCAGGCAGAACTTTGGACTCTCACATCTAAACCCAGAGAGAAACCAAAGAGGAGGGAAGAGGAAATCAGCAGTGAAAACGTTTGTCTGAGAGACTCTCTGCATTACATCCCATGTATGGAAGAAGGTGATGAGCTGATGTAGCAGGTGTCACTGCATCGATTTCTGGTGTTAAATGTTAAATTGATGAGCTGTAGCTTTAGAGTTTAAGGTTTAAGCTGTGAGTGCTCTTTTGCAGTGAGAAACAAACCAAAGCACTGCTGAGACATTGCTCCCTCTGGGTTGGGGGAGAGTTGCTGACTCAAATGAAGGAGTTCGAGTATCTCAGGATTTCATCCATGGAACCAGAAAAGCTGCGATTAACTGGTCGATCTATGTTCCTGCCCTCACCTGTGACCACAGCTGTGGGTAGTGACTGAAAGAGTGAGATCAAGGATAGAAGCAGCAGAAATAAGCTTCCTCTGAAGGGTGTCTCGGGTACAGGGTGAGGAGCTCGGTCATTCAGGAGGACCTCAGAGTAGAGCTGCTGTTCCTCCACATTGAAAGGAGCCAGCTGAGTTGTTTCAGCATCTGACTGAGATGCCTCCCCTTAGAGGGTTTCTGAGCATGCCCACCTGTGAACAGACCCTGGGGTAGAACCAGAACTCTCTGGAGAGATTATGTATCTCCTTTGGCCTGGAAGAACGGGGGGATCCCAGGCCAAAAACTGGAGAACGTTGCTGGGGAAAAGGAGGTCTGAAGTATGTGCTTAGCCTGCTGCTACCATAATCCCCCACCCCGTGGATAAAATCAGGAAACTGTGAAATCATTAGATTTCATTTTGGAGTGACGTGAATTCATGCCGACCGAGCTGAGCCACAGATGTTTATCTTCTGTTCGTGTTAAAGCCGTCCCTCTCCATCAGTCCTCAGCTCCTCTCTCTGATCCCTCGGTCAGGTCCAGCAGCAGCTGAGGATTATTAAAGCCACTATTTCAGGAAGCATTACCCCTCGAACCGTCCTCCACACTCTCTGCTGCTCTCTTTTGATGCAGTGTTAAAGCACCTCTGTGCAGCTAAAGGATGGCTATTTGGCATCATTCATACCGTGTGGTGACACATTCTGTGTTATTAAAAAAATGAAAGTTTAATATTTGGGGTGAGCAGGTTTATGAGTTTTTATGAGAGGGTGGGGTGGGTGTGGTAAGCATAAAGGAGCTGACCGAGTGTTCATGAATGCACCATGAAGTCATTTTCACATCAGCCTTTGTGCATGAAATAAAAAGATGTTCAGAAATGTTTGCGAGCTTTAAATGTGCTCGGAGGACGTTTTGGTCTTTGATGTTGGTCTTTCTCCTGCTTCATGTCCTCATGATAAGCTACTTATTTACTTATTTTTTCTGGACAGTCTGACTGTCAGTACTGATCAGTGTTTTCACTCTGACCAATCAAATATCAAGGTTTATTAAATAATATATCCTCATTTTCAGAACCCACTGAGAGAGGAATAAACCGTGCAGCTCAGTGAAGCTTTTTAGCATCTTTTACTTTGTCCATTTTTACCACGTCTGGACTGTGTGCTTCAATGTTTCCAGCAGCTGTTTTCTGCAAACAAACTTTAAAAGAATCTAATGTGCATCATCTGCCCACCAAACAGCAGATTAACATACTAAGATATCCTTTATCGGTCCCTATAGTGGAAACTAACCCTCCAGGTTTGACCCATCCCAAGCTGAGCATTCGGAGGCTCCTGAGGACCGAGTCCAGCTGCAGCTGATGGGAGAATGAACATTAGAGCCTCTCCGGGCAGGAAGTGGAACATTTAGCATTGAATGATATTTAACAATGTTCTCAGGAGCACTTTCAGTGCTGACTGTATTTGGAGCTCTTCTGCTCTGTGATTACTTTGCAAACATCCTGACATCCCTGTGTGATGTGCAGCATGTGTGAATCAGGTCAGCTGGATTTAGAGACGGGGAGCGTGAACACAGGGTGCTCGCTGTCAGTGTGTGTGAGAGTTTGTGTGTGTGTTCATCCCTCTGAGCTGCTCTGTGTTTCAGTGGATGGTGAGCAAGGGATTTTCCCGCCTCGCTGTTGCCCAGTAACCCATCCCGAAGCAGGTCTGACTTCATCCATGGAGAGGTTTGGAAGATTTTCCACATTCTCCAGCAGTCACCCGGCCTCAGGAATAATACTCCTGCTAATTATTAAAGTCCCAGCATGCAGCTGCGAATGACAACAAACAGCAAGTGCTGGGTGTTGGCAGACATGGACGGGTTATAAGACAGTGATCCTCTCAGCAGAGACAAGAAAAAGTTCCCCTGAAACATCTTTTTTTACAACGTTCCTCCACAACGTCCAACAGATCTGTCATGAGATTCATGTGGGAGAACAGAAAAGCCTGGCTTCGTCTGATGGTGGGGGGTTAAAACTGCCAAACCTCTGCTTTATTATTGGCCTTCAGCTGTGATGGTTTTCCTCACTGGGCACAAATGGACCCTTATGGTCTAAAATGTCTTCCCTTCTATTTATACAGAGAAAACTGCAAAAACAGATTCATAAATTCCTGTAAAGTGTTAAACATATGATTAAAACTTGACATGATGTGAGAAAGTATTTAAAAGAACTGATTGTCCTGATAAAGTCCAATATGGGGAAACCAGTTTTTCAGATTTTGCAGATGCTCTTCCTCAGATTTAAACTTTGGGCCTCTAACGAAATAAATTAAAGATCCAAACACTGATGTTCTCATTTCCTCTGAAGAACTGAGGCAGAAATTTAACCTGAACACAAAACATTTCGTTAAATATCTCCAGCTGAGAAATGTAATAAAAGCTCATGAACATCATTCACTTCCTGACCCCCAAAGCAGCCGCTGAAACCATGCTGACAGCGAGAAAGGGCTTCAGCTGTTTTCAACCTGAGATATCCACAGAGGGCTGACGGAGACATGAGACACAGGTGGGAACAGGAAAGGCGGAGCTGACAGTCACAAAGGCAGGAAGTAAAAACTACAACAAGACACAGGAGAAAGCCAACCTCTGAAGTAAAACAGGAAGTAACCAAAAGATAGCACTGAAAAACATGAAGACTGCAGGGAAACACAAAGGAACACAAATACGAGGGCCATGACACGACGCTCGTTTTATTTTGTACCTGTTTGTATCTCTGTGGCTTTCCAGCAACAGATGTTCAGTGTTTGTATTCCCAGGCTCGAGTCCGGAGCCCCCCTGTTTGTGCGTTTACACTGTAAAAACAGAGTGTACTGGTCATTTATTACTTATTATCCTTTTTTTAATGGAAGTTTCTGTAAATGCTAAAATTCAATGCATGGTTAAAAATATGGAGAAAATCTGTCAAAAAAAATTAATAGAGAAAATTATTTAATTTTAAAACTGTACATCGTACTGTATTTTTCTTTTTTTTTTCTTGTTTTTTGCAGTGCAGGGTTAAATTTGTATTTTTTAAATTTGTAATTGTTTCTTGTGTGCAGCCGTCTCTGTTCCAGGCTCGGACCACCATGTTGGTGAACAGCGGCCGTTTCCGCTGTCCGTCCTGCAGACACGACGTGGTGTTGGACCGCCACGGCGTCTACGGCCTTCAGCGAAACCTGCTGGTGGAGAACATCATCGATGTGTACAAGCAGGAAGTCAGCAACACCAGCGCCACAAGGTGGACAGACAGCGAGGAGAAATATGGCTTCCAATGACAGGTGATTTAAAAAAAACCCCAAACAAACAGGTATTTAAAGACTTCCTGTGTGTTTGCCTCCAGCCCCCTCCCTCCTCCTCCTCCTCCTCCTCCTCCTCCTCCACCCCCTGCTCAGGTAACGTGCTCCGACCACGAGGGTGAAAAGGTGAACATCTACTGCCTCACCTGTCAGGTTCCCACCTGCTCGCTCTGCAAAGTGTTCGGGGCTCATCAGTCCTGTGAGGTGGCTCCTCTGACCGACGTCTACCAGCAGCAGAAGGTATTTAAAAAACACTCCAGACTTTTCTGTTCTCATACCTTCGAAAAACTACGGAGGACTGAAACTGCCAAGACGAATGACTGTAAATAATGTGCTGTGACATTAAAGGCACCAAAAATAATATGAAACACAAATGTAAGCATTCATATTTGTAATGTAAATTAATCAGTATTTTTTTAAATTTCCCCATTTTTAGTGTTTAATGGTTTAATTTCCATTTGTATTTATTATCACTTTTAAATGTATTTATTTATTCACATGTTTATTTTTTTATGAATGATCCTGGCTGATGGGATTTTTCACAGCTTTGCTCAGATAATTAAGATGATTTAGATTTGCTCAGCACGATTTTCTAGTTGGGGCAGCCATTTCTGTTCTGACAGATATTAGTAAGATAATAAATGGCAGAAACATAAAGACAAAATAATACAGACATAATACATAATTCAATCATTTATTTTGTTAATAACAAGAAAATTAAATTAGGAAGTCAATAAACTGGGGAACAGCTATTGTATCTTGGCATTTTTGATCCTCCATACAAATTGAAAGCGATAAGCAGCAGCTTAATCGATCGCAGTGACTGTCATTCTGTTATTAAATGTCATGATCCCGGGCTTTGGACCCAGGGTGTTATCAGTCTTTGAAATGTGGGAGTTGTGTTATTGTGTAAGTCTGGTTTCATGCTTTTTAGTTAGTATTCTGTTCCCCTTGTGTTCTGGTTATATTCTCTGTTAGCAGTTTTTGTTCCCTCAGTGTGGTTATTGCTTATTGTTATTTCCTGTTTTATTTTGGTAGTCATTTGTCTCCCGTGTTTTGTCACCTGTTCCTGGTTTTCCCAGCTGTGTCTCATTCCCCTGATTAGTCCTCAGTGTGTCTGTGAGTATAAATAGTGCCATCTTCCTTTCGTCCTTCGTCACAGCGTCTGTTATCCTCCCTGTTGTCTTCCCCGTGTGTCTCCAGCCGCTGAGTTTGTGGACTTTTCACCAGCCAAACTAAAGGCTTGCTTTTGGTTTGGTTTGTCCGTCTCCATGTGTCTGCATTTGGGTCCAAAAACTCAGCAATTCATGACATTAATGAGTCGCCTTAAAGGTACTTTTTGTAATTACCCCACAAACATTAACCAAAACTTCACCACCAGGGGGCAGCGTTTCACCTGTAGGTGAGTTGCATCGCTGCAAACATCACAGAGAAGTCTTTTCAGCAGTAAACTGTTTTCTGTCTGAATTATCTGCAGCCTTTAAATATCTCATCCGGTACTTTCCTTTTGTTTGTAAGGACCAGCTGAGTGAAGGCGTCGCCTCTCTGGTGGCGTTCAGTGATAAAATCCAGACTCTGATCGATGAGCTGGAGGAGACCTGTAGAAACATAGAGGTATGTGTTGTGCAATGCAAACAAATCCTAAAATATCAGATGAAAAAAGTCTGAAATCACCAGGGTTTTTTTTTTTAAATGCTTTAAAGAAAATATCCCCAGCTGCTTTTATTCTTCCTGTTGTTGCATTACAGCTGAATAAATTTAGGCTGATTTCACCTGCATGGTGTCATTAATTTAATGCGTCATTAATGTGTGGAAATATCCGTGGCACGTTCTGATGAGGCATCGTTCATATAGTCTTTATAACTTGTAAATATTGGCTCAGTTCATGGTAATTAGATGGTTTAGAAATGGTCTAAAGTCAGTTATCAGACAAATAAAAACACTTTTGGGTTTCCAGGTTGTGTAAAACCCTCTTTCGCGACCCTTTGCTCATTGTTTTAGTTCATTAATTCACTGCACTGTTTGACCTCTTAGGGCTGCAGCTGCAGAACATCTGCACCAAAACCACATTTGTAATCTGCTCAGTAACATCTACAACTGCACACAAATCATAACAGAATCAGTTATTAAATATCCATGATGAAGCAAAACATTTACAAAGGTGAGGACACATAAATTAAAATTATTTATAACATTAAATATTCTCATGATATATCAGAAATAAGTAAAGAAAGAAAAGATCTCATGTTTTGGTTTCTAATGAGCTGTTATAAATGATCTAACAAACTAAGAATAAATGAAATCATGCCAGAGCATTTTCCAAACCTGGACACCCAAATCCGTTTCTTATCAACAACTTAAATGTGAGTAATAAAACTATTTGAATTTTAACTGATCTACAAACAGATTAATCTGTATTTAATTTGTAATCCATTTGTTACAGATTATAATCCCTTTGGCTCATTAGAAAGACTAAAGTATAGATGACCTCATTATATTTTCTCATGGCTCAATATGTTTGTTATACCTGTACCTGTTTCCTTTATCTGTGACAGATACTGTAAAATGTTCTAATCTCATGAATTATGTTTTTAAATCGTTTTTATTTGAAGAGGAGTTAATCTGACTCATCTCCATCAGTTTCATCATTTGGGCTTTTCAGTTCAGTTCAATTCAATTCAATTTTATTTATATAGCTCCAAATCACAACAACAGTCGCCTCAAGGCACTTTATATTTTAGGGTAAAGACCCTACGATATTAGACAGAAAACCCCAACAGTCAGACGACCCCCTATGAGCAAGCACTTGGCAACAGTGGGAAGGAAAAACTCCCTTTTAACAGGAAGAAACCTCCGGCAGAACCAGGCTCAGGGAGGGGCAGCCATCTGCTGTGACCGGTTGGGGGTGAGGAGAAACAGAAGAGAGCAGAGGGAGACAGGACAAAAGACACACTATGGGAGAGAGACAGGGTTTAATAATAACTAATGATTAAATGCAAGTGGTGTATAAACACATGGAGAGTGAAAGGAAGTGGGGAAGAGGAAGTGCTCAGTGCATCCTGGGAAGCCCCCAGCAGCCTAAGCCTATTGCAGCTTAACTAAGGGATGGTTCAGGGTCACCTGATCCAGCCCTAACTATAAGCTCTATCAAAAAGGAAAGTTTTAAGCCTAATCTTAAAAGTAGAGAGGGTGTCTGTCTCCTGAATCCAAA
>VUQI01001675.1:0-14712 GCA_015106735.1 Paratilapia polleni | reverse complement strand
CCTCTACAGAGCACCTGCACCGCATCCCTCATCACCTGCCTGCTCTTAAGGACCAGTTCAAGCACTCCACCTTCGCCAGATTGTCTGCTCATCCGTGCGGTAATCAGGCTACCTTTAGATATACCAATAAGTTAGAAATCTTGTTACTCACCTGTGGCTGCCCTGTTTCTCGTTTCAGTTCTCCGTATCCATTCAAGGATAATCTCACCTGTCATTTGCTCCCCGTCTCTGGACCTACTGGATTCACTCCTAAAACCATTCACCTGCCTGTCCTCCCTCCAACGTCTCCTCCAGAAAGTGAACCCCTGGCTCCAATGCATCACCGGATTCCCCCAAGTAAGATTGCTCGTCCTGCCCTCACCCAGTAAGTGGATCTCAGTGGATTCTCTGATTAATCATCTTTCTCTTCTTCCAATACACACCTGTGACCTGACTCGCCGGCTTCCGAGCTGTGAACTGTTTATTATCCCATTCCAAATAAACTGTAAACTCGGTCAGTACTGTTTCCTGAGTCGTGTGTGAGTCCTGGTATCAAAAGAGGCCTTCTTGGCCTATGACAGTTAACAGTCAATGACAGCAAGGTGCCCAGGTCCTGTGGCTACAAAACAATCCCAAATCACCACTCCTCCACCATCATATGAGGTATGAGTTGTTTGTGCTAATATGCTATGTTTACTTTTCTGCCAAATGTGGTGCTGTGCATAAATGGCCAGGCATCTCCACTTTGGTCTCATCTGTCCAAAGGACATTGTTCCAGAGGTCTTGTGGTTGGTTCAGATGTAACTTTACAAACCTAAGCCATGGTACTGTGTTCTTTATAGAGAGAAGAGGTTTTTCCTTGGCAGCCCTTCCAAACAAGTCATACTTGTTCAGTCTTTTTCTAATTGTACTGTCATGAACTTTAACATTTAGCATGCTAACTGAGGCCTGTAGAGGCTGAGATGTAGCTCTTGAGTTTTTTTGTAATTTCTCTGAGCATTGCACTGTCTGACCTTGGGGTGAATTTGCTTGGACATCCACTCCTGAGACGATTGTGGCATTGTGTTAACACACATCTCAATGCTCCAGACCAGCAAACTGCCAAAACTACTTCTTTTATAGAGGCACCTGGCTGCTACTTACCCTCTTAATTCCTATGGAAGCAGCAAGGATGTACTTAGTTTTTCACATGACTGGCAAGAATAAATAATAATAAGAATAATCCATTATTTTCTTATAGCAGTTGAAGTAATACTAATACTAATACTATTAATAATAATAATAATATATAACAAGTCAAATAAAATATTTCTAAATCAGCAAAGCAAAATATAATTTTAAATGTCAACAAGATGTTAAAATGTCTTCTATTATAAAGAGTTATTACATGTGGTATGAAAGATTGCCTGTATCTGTCCTTGTGGCAGCAGAACTGAATCAGTCTGTTAGAGAAGGTGCTCAGCTGCTTGTCCAGTAAGTGGTGAAGAGGGTGATCAGGATCCAGGTTGGATAACAGTTTGTTCAGTGACCTCCTCTGCACCACAGGTTCAAATGTGTCTAGTTTGCAGCCAATCACAGAGCCAGCTTTCCTAATCAGTTTATCCAGTCTTTTTATGTCACCAACTCTGATGCTGCTCCACCAGCAGACCACAACAAGGCACAATGCACTCACCACAACTGACTGGGAAAAAATCTCCAACATTTTGCTGCACACGTTGAAGGATCTGAGTTTCCTTAGGAAACAAAGCCTGATCTGTGTCGGTCTTCCAGTTCAGCCTGTTGTCAATGCAGACACCCAGGTCTTTGTAGTCCTCCACTCCAGCATGAGAAAACAAAGAAGGTGATGCTCACTCTGCAGCCCCTACGATCAAGATGGGAGCACACTCTCTTTAGCATGTGCATCCACTTTCAGATTTGGTCTATAATGCAAACTGCAGAGGGTAAAGAAATGTTTTCACCTGCAGTCTCAGATGCGATAAGACTAGTCTCTCCAGCACCTTCATTACCTGTGATATGATAGCAACTGGTCGATGGTGTTGACTTCTTCGGTACAGGAACCAAAAAGGATGCTTTTCACAACACCGGTATCTTCTCCTGCTTCAGACTGCTTCAGGTTGTAAATGTGACTTAGGATCATAGACAGCTGGCTAGCTGAGGTCCACAGAACCATGGGGCTGATACTATCAGGGCCTTCAGCCTTCACTCTGTCCCTTACAATTTTTCATCTTTTATTAACACTCTCAAGGCTACAAACCAGCACTCTGTATATCAAGAATTTTGTGTGTTATGTGAAAGTTTTGTATGAAAAGATATCCCTGTTCATATTTCACAATACAGGAGCTACAGCTCAATACAGCAACATTCATGAATGTAGCAACAAAGTAAGTGTGTAGCATCATAACTGAAACATTAGGTTGTTGGGCTGAATACTGGAATGACACTGACATTTTAACATTGCACGGAGAAACCCCATTCAACCATAAAGCACAGGCTGTAGCACAGAAAAAGGAATATTAATCAGACAACCCAGATAAACAACCTAATTGGAATGGTACCTTGCTCTAATAATCCTATTATCATGTGCATATAAACATAGCCATTGTCAAGTTCGACTCCCCCTCATTAATTTTACAATTCTTAAACTGACTAATAGGAAATTGGCTTCAAATTAAGTGAGCCATAAACAGAAACCACCCCAGCTTCTCTTCTTCTCGTGGAGTCACCACAGCATATCATCAGCCTCCATCCAGGCCTTGATGATCTGATATGGAATTATTTTGATTTGCATATTCAACCCTCTGCATTATCCAGGCTTAGGACTGGCTGTTTCAAACAGAATCCACCATAGCTGGCGTTAGTTATTTTGTGTATGCAAGAAATATATCTCATTGATTTCTGACCTAAAGTTTCATATGAAACCATCAGAAAGTTAACTTAACTGAGAAAAAAATTAGAAATAAAGAAAAACAAATATTCTGGCTTTGCTCAAATTTAAAAAAAAAAAAGTCCTGTGTCATGTAATATGTTAATGAGTGAATTATAAAGGTATAGGTAGGCTTCTTATCCAGCCTGGTTGTGACTCCTTGTTTCTTACACTAACCCAGTCAAATTACCACCAACAGTATGAGTCTAACCGTGGGAATACACTGGGTGCATGGGTTTGACATCTTATTTCCATCCTATTTTGTTCCATAATTGCATGGCTTCAAATTACACCAGGAGCATTTCAGAAGTGGAGTGTTTAGTCTGCACGGGGTCTGTTATTTGAAAAAAGAAAAAAGACTGGATTCTCTATGCCATCCCTCTGTCTGACTTCCTTCCCTCCTCATTTGCTTTGCATTGTTTGATGAGGCTTCCGTAAAAAACAGATGGCGTTATTTTAGTGACAGGGAGTGGAGAGCCACTTCCGAAACACACTGTGAAGCATTACAGCTAAAATGCAACGCAGACGCACCCAATGTTCAATTACCGGGGTAGCTGTGAGAATGCACCCGCTGCCGGTCTGTAACAACAGAAACAATAGAAACAATAAACAACCAAGTGTTTTTGTGCATAATCACTTATGTGTTGTAGGCTGTGTGTAAATTCCTTATTTCTCTGATAATTATTTTGCCAGAAGTTGCAAATATGAGTGAGAAGTTTTAATATGTTTGATATGTTTGAAGTTACGATGAGAAATGTGTCCAGATCACAAGTGATGGGAGCATGGGAGGGATAGGGGAGGGAAGGAAAGATACTGGGAAGAAGTGCAGAGAAGGATGGAGGACAGAGAAGATGAATCCTCAACACTTCATTCACACTCGCTCTTTTTTCCTCTCTGGACCACTGCAACTGCCTTCACAGTGCACACCTACACATTTTCTGCACTGCAGCCTTTTGACATGTAGTAATCACACGCACACATGCACGCACACACTTCTGAGGTGCTGGTAGATGAAAGAACACCCACATCAATGGCAGGGCTGTGGAAGTGTGTGTGCAGTGGAGATAAAAACATTATGCAACACAAGCCTTTTTGTTATGCCAGCTATTAGGCACAGATACATACAGTATCAAATAGGCAACTATGGGTCACATGATATAGAAGACTACATCATGATGTAGTTAATATATAACATAGATTAAATATTACCACATTAGCTACCCATGCCAAGGGTACATACATACATAGTGTAGCCCAGATAAGAGAGCGAAACAGAGTTAACCATAAAAATCACACAGGTAATAAAAAATATTCATAGTATAAATTATTAGTGTTTTATCAGAGAAATCGATGATAGAAAAAAATTCACAAGAATTTCAGGGATTTATGGGCTTTTTAAATAAAACACACAGCCTGAGTTCCTCAAAAAAAGCTTTCGTACAGTGTAGAATTTTAACACTGAATCCTACAAACACTATGCTGACTTGCTCACCTAATAAGTAAGACGCCTCCTTACATAGTGTAGGTCCTGGCATACATGCACAATGGCATTGCTATTGTAAACCCTTCATTTATCAAACTGAATGCAGCTCACTTGACCTTTTCCAACAAGCAGTCTTCTACTATTGTCCACTGACAATAGTTACTATGGACACAAGTCCAGGAGCTTATGTGGAACTTCAGTCTGTCAGAGCTGCTGGCCTTCCAGTCCTCCTGTGTCATATTAACCAGCAGTAAGTATACAGTAGGTGTGTATATTGTGAATCACCTGAGACAGTGATAGCTACTAAAAAATAAAGCGTACTTTTTATATCTATAAAAACAAGACTCAGCTTTCAGCGCAAGAAGATTGATTTGCACTTATTGTACTGCATAAAAAAATTATTCATTTAATTATTATTTAGGTGCTACTGAAGGATGTCACTGTCAACTGTTCTTGGTTGCCAGTAGTTTACCCCATAAATAACTAGTGCTTATAAAATACAGTATAATTTATTTCCTTTCCTTTCTCTAAAATACCCCATAGGTATCCAGATTTAATCTCTTCCTCTTCTAAAATTTTCATGTTTTTCTCCCTTATCCCACGGTACATACATTCATGTACCAATAAGAACTTGGTTTATATGAACACATTCTTATAAGAGAATTATGCTGTAACCTCACAATAATTACACAGTAATGTAGGGAAAATATGCTATATATCACTATATTATTTAGTGTTACCACAACTTTTTCCTTTTTAGGACTAACAGCTACAAAACAAATGTTAGTAATAAGATGGAAGCTGCCCATAAAGTCCAAATTTCCCAATAAATTCTTTCTTCATTACACATCATCTCTCTTAATGTATTAAAAAAATTGTATTTTTAACCCCCGAAATGCCTGCAAAAACTTGCTGAATCCCGACAGTTACAGCTTTTCACATTCCTTGAACTCTCCATTTGCCTGTGCCAAAAATTGTTAGAAATTATATATTTTTTAAACAAGATAAAATTATTTTTGTTTAGTATTACAGTTTTGTGAAGAGGCTGATGAATTATACTGTCACACTCAGTTTAAACTAAAGCCTTAAATAAAGCAATTAATTAAATATCTTCTATAATATACAAAACCTCTGTTTGTTTGTTTGTGAACTCGATCAGGCATTGAGAAACCAAAACTGGCACACAGGTACATCTTAGGCACCTGAGGGCTCTTATCTTTATCACATATTATGATGTCATCATGTTGCCTAGCAACCACCTACCAACAGGCTAAAATTACCCATTTGAGTTCAGTAGCCAACAAATTTTAAAACAGTTCATTACACAAGTCAGAAGACTTATCAAAAGGACAGAAGCAGACAAAGTTAGAAAATGTACATACATGGCTTAAAACCTTTAACCCATTTGTTAATTATTATAAAATGTTATGTAGTTCAGATGATCAACAACTAGTAAAAAAGAAAGCTTGGTTTCTTAACTACCACTCTTGTATGAATCTAATGCCTGTGCATAAAGTATTTAAACTGGAGATCCAAAGCAGTTACCTTAGCTTATCATAAAGGCTTGAAGCAAGTTCAACCCAAAAGTTACTGGTCACCCTAGGGTGTAGGGGCACCTTTATGCAAGGGCCTCTGTTGAAAGTCTGTAACTTGTCACTGCACAGTGAAATGGCAAAATGTCCTTCTGGCAAACTAAAGGAATGACCTAAACATTCACTTTGAAGTTGCCACAAGAAAGAAGACATCATGACGCTTTCAAATGCAGGGATTATACCCTAAGGTTTTCTGCTAGTTATTAAAAAGAAACTAGTGCTCTCAACACAATATGGTACTTCTAAGTCTGTAGGGAGGAATCGAAAAGGTGAGCAACCAGTTGCAGTAAAAGAAAGCCAATCACTATGTAATCTATGCTCACATAAAAATATGTTTTTGCCAAAGGAACTGTGAAAAAAAAAAAGCAGTGGCATTGTGAGTCCACAGATGATGTGAAAATATTGAAAACACTTCTACCAAAAAATAAAAATAGAAATAAAAAAAATAAAAGTGCTGTATATAAATCAGCAGCCCAACACAATAGTGAGCAGCAAAAAGATCTATGCAAGAGCCCCTTCTCTGGGCTGTTCAAACTAGAATGAGTGACATTCTTGACATTCATCAGAAAGGCATTTCTGTCTGAAAAACACAAGCATTCAATTCTCACAGTTGTACTAGGAGGTCGCAGATAGTACTGCCATTTGCCACTGTGTTATTTTCATGCATTCAAAATTTCTTTAGTGCAATTTTCTTTGATTGGTGTACTTTTTTAGCAATGATAAATATCCTGATGATAGCGTTTTATACTTATTTTTGCCATGATCACATTTAACATTGTGTATTATTTCTTTCTTTCTTTTCTGTTTATTTTTTGGAACGTAGAAGATGTTCCTTGGTTAGTAAAGATTTTTTTTCCTGCAAGAAACCTCATCATCTTTTTGAACTCCTTTGAGTTCAATCCCTTGCCTCATGTTGCTTCAGCTCACACATAAATGTGGTCACATCAGACTGTGTTTGAAGTTGACACATACTGTACATCTAATTGAAATTTAACTTTGAAGCTAGATTTTTCTCCCCAAGCTTAGTTATATATAAAATGATTTATGTCCATGTTTCACTTCTAGGTGACACACTATGTGACATACACTGTGGCTTAATGTACAGCAATGCATTGTTGTTACTGGATTCATTATCACATGTTTAATGCTTTCAAAACATTTTTTAATCAAATTCAGCTACATAATTTAGTATGATCCATGGCATAACTGTAAACATAGCCATATTTGTTTATTTTAATTAATGCTGGATGAAGTTCTGGCAACCATCACTGTTTAATGACCTCAAAAGATGCCCATCTTATTTCATGAAAAAAAATATCCTCCCTTTTCTTGCCAAGCAAATAATAAATGGATGAATGCTTCCGTTGTACATACCCAGTCATGGTAAAAAAAAAATAAAATTAAAAAAAAAGTACACCCTTTTTCAGTTCTACTGTTTTACATATCAGAACATAATAAAAGCAGTAGCAATAACTTGAAGTAATTATTTACTGTATGACCATCAGTTTCTTGCATCGTGGTGGAGAAATTTTGGCCCACTCTTCTTTACAACATTGCTTCAGTTCATTGAGGTTTGCGGGCATTCATTTATGCACAGCTCTCTTAAGGTCCCACCACAGCATGCATGAGGTCTGGACTTTGCCTGGATTATTGCAACACCTTGATTCTTTTCTTTTTCAGCCATTCTGTTGCTGCTGTGCTTGGGATCATTGTCCTGTTGCATGACCCAATTTTAGCCAAGCTTTAGTTGTCAGACATATAGCCTCACATTTGACTCTAGAATACATTGGTATACAGAGGAGTTCATGGTTAACTCAATGACTGCGAGGTGCCCAGGTTGTGTAGCTGCAAAACAAGCTCAAATCATCACCCCTCTACCACCATGCTTGACAGCTGGTATAAGTTGTTTGTGCTGATATGATGTTTGGTTTTTGCCAAACGTAGTGCATCTCCAATTTTCTCGTCCAAAAGACATTATTCCAGATGTCTTGTGGTTTGTTCAACTTGGCAAACCTAAGCTGTGCTGCCATGTTCTTCTTCGAGAGAAGAGGCTTTCTCCTAGCAACCTATCCAAGTAAGCCATACTGCTTCAGTCTTTTTCTAATTGTACGGTCATGAACTTTAATATTTAACATGCTAACTGAGGCCTGTAAAGTCTGAGATTAGGCTTTTGGGTTTTTGCAATTTCTCTGAGCTTTGCACGGTCTGACTTGGAGTGAATTTGCTTGGACTTCCACTCCTGGGAAGACTGGCAACTATCTTTTTACAAGTTTTCCACTTGTGAATAACCTTTTTTATTGTAGAATGATGGGCTTCAAATTATTTGGAAATGGCCTCATAACCCCAGACTGATGGGCAGCAACAATTGCTTCTTTAAAATCCCCTCAACACCAACCGGTCACGGCAGATGACTGCCCATCCCTGACTCTGGTTCTTCCGGAGGTTTCTTCCTGTTAAAAGGGAGTTTTTCCTTCCCACTGTCACCAAGTGCTTGCTCATAGTGGGCTGTCTAATTGTTGGGGTTTTCTCTCTAATATTGTAGGGTCTTTACTCTACAATATAAAGCTCCTTTAAAGTTAAATGTTGTGATTTGGTGCTATATAAATAAACTTGAATTGAACCAAATCAAACCGAATCTAATCAAATTGAATTGAATTTTCTCCTTGGCAATTTGCTAACACACAGCTGAATGCTCCAGACCAGCAAACTGCCAAAACTTTGACTTTTATAGAGGTGCTCACACTTGCTGATGATCAGCATCAAATGCATTTGATTTGCAGCACCTGGGTGCTACTTACCCTCTTAATTCCTATGGAAGCAGTAAGGGTGTACTTAATTATTCACATACTCCTTCTCCATTTTGGCTTAATTTTTGTAGATTATCAGAGGTTGTATTTACTTTATTTTAAGACTTGCTAAGGACCAGATTATTAGTATTATTATTATGTCCTTATACATAAAACCTTAGAACTGAAAGATTTTTGACTTTTTATCAACACTGTATACTTCTGGCTACTTAGTCTGAGAAGCTCAGTGGTGCCAATAAAATTCCAGAATTCCAAGTTATCACATACAAAAATATACAACCCAAAACAAGACCACTCTGCTCAGTAGAATAGCACACAGACTGCTGTTCAAACTGCCAAAGCTTCTAGCTTTAGGCTGAACAGCAGCTGAATGTCTCCCACCTCCCCATCCCTCCAACATCCACAACAATACTGTGTGTGAGAGAAAGAATGAAAAACACAGGGAGACAGAGGAAGGACAAGGATGAGCAAAAGGGTATCAGAGAGAAAGTGATATGAAGACAGAGTGTGAGAAAGTGTGTGTATGTGTGTTATGTAAACCCCAGGTGGTACTTGTTGTCCTGGATAGAAGCATCACTAGGGGGATGACTGCTCCAGCTAAGCAGGTCTCTCCACACCTCTTTCTCTCTTTTTTCCCGACACAAACCAGTAGGAGTCACAAACAGAAGATTAGCAACATAAAAGAGAGAAATGAAGGGATAGAGAAAAGAAGAATTGAGCTTATTGACAGAAAAGGGCATTGGATTAGGCTAGACTGAAGAATAAAAAAAAACGGTAATATGTGCAAGATGGAAGAGATGAGTTTGATCACTTGAGAGAAGGAGAAGCAAAGGAGGAGGTAAAATGCATGAAAATGTATGCCAGATATGTAATTTATGAAACCCCAAACACGCCACCCTTAGCTGCTTGTTTTGAGGAGCATATGATCTATTTTGTATATTATGTGTCAGTATATTGGTTGCTCTTCTGTAACAGTTCATTATGAGCACAATCATGATACATCTGCATATATCACACACATTTCCACATCCACCCACACACAAACACACCTCCCTGAGGGGCTGTTGTCGATAACAGCCTGTGCTCTGCACCTGATGCATCTGTGGGAAGAGTCGTCTTCATGCTGAAACAGCAGGAAAGAGCATCAGCAGAGATATTTTATGGTCCCTGTCTGACTGCTGACTTAGGTAGAGCTCCACTGTTCCAAATCTTGACCTCTACTACTGCCGTGGAAATCCCAACTGTGACCCCAAATCAGCACTTAAGACTGTTTTCACCCCACTGAGAAGCTGCAGGAATCACAAGCAGACAGTGGTACCAAGATCTGGGGCAACACTGTCCCCTAATGGCTCAGACCTGGAGGTGTATCTGGTAGAGATGACGTAAGGCCAGGCTGTGCTAGTGTGTAGTGATATCATAGACTGAATATAGTCTGTGGTTGATATAGTACAAGGTTAAGATATATTTGAGGTTTAACTATAAGCCCTTAAAGTGATATTGATATCGCTTGATATTTTGTGGTGTGCTCCACAAGACAGCACTAAATAATTCATTATATGCTCAGTTGCCATTTTATTAGGTGCACCTAACTGAAAAGAATGTAGTCTAATCATACAGTCCTGCAATAAACCTTTCATTTCATGAAGGTCATTTTGTTCAATTTCTGTTGAAACAGTTTTACTGAGACGCTGATATTACTTTATGGTTATTTCCAATGAAACTATTGCAAGCCCCATTCATACCTTCACAGATATTAATGGGGCAGACAAAATAATAAAAACACCTACTAGCAAAGTTTATTAAATTTGAATGACTCTAAGATGTTCTCAGAGTACATACAATTTGCAAACTTTCCAATTTACTAACTCAATTGAGAAAAATGGCACAGAAGAAATAACATTTGTAGCATGGCTACTACACAAGTAGGGAAAGATATTAAGATAGTGCAGACAAACTGCAAGTAAGATCTTGATGACTCTACTATGGTGACAACCCTGAGGTTATGGTACAGCTGTGATGAAAAAGTATTTTACTTGCAACAGAGAGCCGAGCAACTATTGGTTTAACATTGAGGGATGTTATCAGCTGTAGTACAGACTTGGTATTTTTACAAACAGGGAGGGCTCCAGAGTCTGACTCTGTACCAGAATGATATATTTTAGGATACAATGTTTAATTTTTTTTATTTTTATTTTTTCAAATGGGAATTAGTAAGCTTTGTTGCCAACGTTTATCTGTTTTCTTTTGTTTCTTTGATGTGCTTGGGTACACAGAAGCAAGGTACATGCTGTTTTTTGGTCTTCTGTGTAGGATGTGAAATCAAAATGTCCACAGTGGGATGTAAACTGGTAGGTGACCCCCCTCCCCCCAAAAATGCAAAGCAATGTTTTATATGCCCTCTGCAGCTAGCACCAACTATTGGCAGAAAATGCTCGCACATCACTGTGTTATTAGTCCCAACCTAAAAATGTGCAGCTCTTCTATATAAGAGACATTATTCCATTCTTCTTATTCTAAATGCAATTAAGACAAGAAAGACATGTACACTTAAGAATTGCAGTGATATAAGAAAATGTATTTATGTTCAGCAAAATAACTTATTGAAATGAGACTTGTACTCTGTGTAATATATGATTACATTTTAATATTCACATATCTCCTTCTTTTTTTTTTTAAACCAAACCAATTTCTCTAGTTTTCTATTTCATTTGAGGCAGCTGCAAGGTGGAAGACCACATCCAAAAGCCTTAACGAATTTGCCCTTTGAGGACCCATCTGTGTGGTGTATAAATAAATTTTCATATCCCTTCTTTCTGGTTGGCATTTCAGGTTCAGGGAGCCACTGCAATCAGACTAGATTAATAATATGATTGAATGCCAGAGGAGGAATCCAGGAATACATGGATAAAAGAATAACAGCAATATGGAAATCACATTACATCCGTGGCCCTGAGGTGCAAAACACACCAACATAAAGAAAAACATCAACATTTCACAAGTGCAAAACAGAAAACCCAACTTCACCAGACAGAGCACAACTCAAAGTAAAATACAACAAACGAAAGACACACATTTTAGAAAACACAACAACAGTCCACATTTCTTGTTTGTGATTGGACAGAACCTGAGATTAATGTTGGATAGTGAAAACATATTATGTCCTCTGTCTTTTCCTAATCACCTTTCCTTGAACTGAATGGAACATGTCAAACCGTCAAAGAAAGATAAGTGAAAAAAACTGTGAAAGGTCAAAGAAAATGCTCAGCCTACACTCACAGTGGGCTACATATTGTAATTATGCAACTGCGGAAGCTGATGAACAGACGGATGAAGTGCCACTATGAGTTTTGCTGCCACAAGGAATTTAGGAATGGCATTATCTCGTTTCCTTTCATAATGTATGGTCCATTACATCATATGCTAAGGTAGATAAGAAATGATGCACTGGAACACCTTTTCTGAGCATTTAATGAATTCAACCAGTTCTTATTATACTTCCAGGTTATTTCACTCAGTTAGAAACCTTTCTAAGTACTTTTCGAATGCAACCCAAGTCCCTGGGTGACAAGTCGATGTCATTTCCTGTTTCTACAGTGTATTACTCTCAGTAGTGTTCTTGGGCAGATCTAAAACTGAGTCTGAAAGTATAAGAGAGATTAAAATCCTAAAGGAATATTTTAACAAAGGACATTCATACTGTGATGTAATTGTTGATATGCTTTCTACATACTGTGACATTAAAGTGTCTCTTCATACTGTGGAAGCAAGTTTTAAACAATTAATATTAAAGAGACTTCAACAAGCTATTTCAGAAACATCCTTTCAAATTCTGTTTAAAGTCCACTCAAGGACACTACAGAGAAGTTTAGAAATATGAATTGACTTTAAACTGTCTAATAGGACTTAGGTTCTATCTAATCATAAACAAGAAATGTTGTCTGTGCCTTTTCTGTAAAGTGAAATGTGTGTTTTGAAATGTCTGTTTTGTGGTTGTGTGTACTTGAACAGTTGACTGTAACCACAGCTACTCAGTGGTCTGTATGTCGGTTAATGAGGCAGGTGCTTGTGTTTATTAAATGGACTCGCACACTTGTTTCATCCCATACACTGAAATATATTTTTCAAACTCTTCAAAGCATTTATACTGACTGCAGTAACCAAATGACTTCTTGGGTCAAATGTAATTGGCTTACAGCTTTCTGTTCTTCTCTGGCTTCACTTGGATTTAGTTTTAAATGGGACATTAAAATGAGATTTGCAGATATGGTCCTTCATGATGAGTTGTGTGCTCATTGCACAGTTTGCGCCTCAAGGTCTGGGAAGCATTATGTTTCCTCACTTCATCTTTCCTTCATATCTCAGGGGGACTGATCACATTAATGGGTCTGGTGACCTTTGGCATTCTAGACACAATTAAATGGGTGAGTCACACATATCACATACGAGATTTCACAGTTACTTAATTTATAACAACCTTCTGGCTAAAAAATAATGAACTGTTATCAGTGAGCTACATCCAATATCCAAAACACAAGGGACATTACTTTTGGAAAGACATGGTGCCCCTTGTTGTACACCAATTTTTACAAGCGATCACCTAACTAAGTCCAATACTTTTTAATCTAAGTGGATCACAGTCAATGATTTAAATGCAGCTTTAAATTTAGAGCTGCAATCAGTGGTTAAATTAATAAAGAATAATAAATTGGTTCTGAATCTGTCTAAGACAAAGGCACTATGTTTGAAACACATGACTTCAAAGCACTACATCACAAAGAATCCAGTTTTAAATATATTCATAAATGGCATATATTTATTGACAAAGTCCATGGACTTAGTCAAAAAAAAAAAAATCAATTAGACAGCTCTCAAACATAGATTGTATATAAAAAATGTATGCAGCTTGCAGGTCTGAAAAAGTGAAGCCAATGCAACAGTGCTTTAAACTTGCATTCTTTCTAAAAGCCAGCAGGAGGCAACTCCTGTGGTTGCAAAAAGACACTGGGTTGTATAGAAGCCTATGGAAAACTGGGCTTCAGCTCCCTTGCTCTATGAGCTCAGTATACACCTTCCTGATGAGCTTATGCTCTCAAATGCTACTTTCAAACCTTACTGAATACAAGATGAAGTTCATTTTGTAAATTTTGTCCCCACCATGATTGGGAATATTGGACCTATCTCATCTTTAGTTCTCCCAACCATTAGGAATCTAGGTGTTACATTTGATCAGATTTTCAATTTCGATAAACATGTTGATGTCTTGTATGATCCTGTTTTTGTCATCTGCGGAACATCGCACATCTTTAATACACTGTGTCTCAAGCCGATGTGGAAATGATTATGCTTTTATTTTGTCACGTCTCTATTATTGCAATTCATTATTTGTTTGCCTGAGCAAATCACGATTGCATACAAACGGTCCAGAATGCTACTGCGAGGCCTCTCACCAGGTCGTCTAAAAGGTCCCATGTGACACCAATTCTGTCCTCTTTACTCTGGCTCCTCATAGTTTAGGGTTCAATTTGAGATTTGGGTGATCACTTTCAATTCAATTTAATTCAATTTTATATATATAGCGCCAAATCACAACAACAGTCGCCTCAAGGCGCGTTATATTTTCGGGTAGAGACCCTACAATATTAGACAGAAAACCCCAACAATCAGATGACCCTCTATGAGCAAGCACTTGGCAACAGTGGGAAGGAAAAACTCCCTTTTAACAGGAAGAAACCTCCGGCAGAACCAGGCTCAGGGAGGGGCAGTCATCTGCCGCGACCGGTTGGGGGTGAGGAGAAACAGAAGAGAGCAGAGGGAGACAGGACAAAAAGGCACACCTATGGGAGAGAGACAGGGTTAATAATAGCTAATGATTAAATGCAAGTGGTGTATAAACACATGGAGAGTAAAAGGAAGTGAGGAAGAGGAAGT
>VUQI01001673.1:13764-24666 GCA_015106735.1 Paratilapia polleni | reverse complement strand
TCTCTACGCACTGTTCTTGAGCTAATCTGAAGGCCATATGAAGTTTGGAGGTCTGTAGCTATTGACTGCAGAAAGTTGGTGACCTCTGCTCACTATGCGCCTCAGCATCCGCTGACCCCGCTCTGTGATTTTACGTGGCCTGCCACTTGGTGGCTGAGTTGCTGTCGTTCCCAATCGCTTCCACTTTGTTATAATACCACTAACAGCTGACTGTGAAATATTTAGTAGCGAGGAAATTTCACGACTGGACTTACTGCACAGGTGGCATCCTATCACGGTACCACGCTGGAATTCACTGAGCTCCTGAGAGCGACCCATTCTTTCACAAATGTTTGTAGAAGCAGTCTGCATGCCTAGGTGCTGGATTTTATACACCTGTGACCATGGAAGTGATTGGAACACCTGAGTTCAATGATTTGGATGGGTGAGTGAATACTTTTGGCAATATAGTGTATCTAGTGTATTTAAATACGATGCCAAGCATCCACATGTGACGAGGTGGCAGTGACAGAACTGTGTCAGTACTGCTCTGACTCCGTGCATCATGCAGCACCACCAAAGGTAAATGTGCATAAATGTGACATGCTAGTTGTTTTGACAAAACAGCTGTATTCGATGCCCTGGGAGTGGGCTGGATATGTCCCGAGTCCTCAGTGTCCCAAAAGTAAAACCAAACAACTCCCTCAAAATTCAGTAAAAGCTGTAGCTTGTGCAGGGACATGAAAGGAGGCACACCCAGGCTTTTTTAAATAGGTTAATGGGGATCGAACCGACGACCTTCCAATTAGTAGACAACCTGAGTTACCTCGTGAGCTGCAGCTGCCCCTCAAACAGCTGGAGTGTGGCCACAGCTGGAGACAAGCAGTTTCCTGGAACCTCAGGTGAGAAATGGGTGAACAGTGAGGAGTGCTGGGAGTCCATCCAGGAGATGTGGCTGAAACAAAAATACCCCCTTCTTATTTATCTGTGGTACAAAGATGTTTCTGAGTAATTTTAGACTCCTTCATGGTCAAACGTATGCTTTCACAATACCACCACTGAAAAGTAAGTGTTGTTAATTTTATCTCAAAAAATACTTCTTTCCAGTTATGGCAGCTATCTGAAAATGGTTGGGTTCAATAAATATATATGAGGAAAATATTGTACTTTTTACTTCACTACATTTTCCTGACAGCTTGAGTTACTTTTCAAATTAAGATACTGACCTGAAATATGTACCAAGAGCTTCTTGGATATTGTGTAATTTAAACCTGAGAGCTGAAACATTTGATGGTTCCAGTTTCAGGTTTGGGCTGACCTTTGAGGAGGTTAAAGAAAAAAAAAAGTGCTTTGCAATTGTTGGTAGGTGGTCTTGGTATAAGCAGGATAATCTCAGTCCCAGCTTTGTCAGTTATCATCTCTTACAGTCGATGAACCACTTTGCAAAACTTGAGATGAAGAAAATAACTGTCCTCAGTCCGTTCATTTCAAAAAGCCTGCGGCTGTGTTTTGGGTGATTTTCCATGATCTTACTGTTAGAGCAGAAATAATGTTATATTTCCGCTGCTGGAGACAGAACATTAGTAACAGCACAGTGGAGAAAATTGTCATTTTACTCCTGAACATGTTGACCATTTAGCTGCTGGTGGTGGTCAGTAAATTACACTTTCATTATGTCTATCAATATTAGGAGGGAAGAGCTGACCAAGAACAGAAGATGAACACAAGGAGTTTCCATAAATCATCAAAAATACACATGAGTGCACATCCAATTACTTCCAATCTGGACACCATGTACAGGTAGAGTTGTTTCTCACACCCAGTTCCTTATTGATATAAACCTGCACAAATTAAAGCTGAGACTTTAATGTTACATTCATTATTTCATTTCAAAATGAATTAAAGTCCAACAATCAGTCTATTCTTATTCCTGCAGAGTTAATTAGTGCTGTTTTGTCAAAGTGTGGCTTATTCACGCACAAGGTGTCCTGTGGTGTCTGTGCACTGGGTTAGGAAGTTGGTGAGAGGTCTGTCTGAGCAGATTTCAGTGCCTAAATCAAACCAAAGAGTTTTCAGTGCCTAAACCTGATCAAATAGATTCTAATCCCAAAATCTAACCAGATGATGTAAGTGAAAGTAAAAAGTCAGTAAAAATGAAACAAATCAGCAAGTGCTAAACACTAATGTATGAGCTGGAAGTGAACCAAAATCTCCTGGCTTACAAATCCACTCCAGCCTCCTAAAACAGTCTCTGTAGGTCTCTAATCAGGATGATAGCACCTCAGCCAGTGTGTCAAGATGCCGTCAAAGGACACCTTGTGCCTGGATTAGAATGCTTTGCAAATACTTATGACCTAGGCCGTATATCCCTTTTTACAACTGCAGATCCCAATTGAGATTTTTTATGTTATGCACAATATGTTGTGTTGATTTAATTTTACCCATAAGAGGTGTCAGAGGCACAAAAAGGCAATTGAAGAACCTGTTTGGAACAGTAGTAGCTGTACTCATCAAATATTGACCCAGAGTTTGAATGTGATCACAGAAGTAGAAATGTTTGCTGCCAAAGCTTTCAAAGGCCATAACCAGTCAGTCACCTATCAGTGCAAATGCTTTAACTCAAAGAACCTTCTGTGAACAAAATATGTCCTCACAGCTCCCCTCGCTCTGTAATATATCTATTTCTCAGTCTCCATCTCCCCTGAAGGCAGGCCGTATGAGAACAGAGATCATTTCTTACAGCTTCTATTGTAGCGCTGTCCGTTTATTACGGTACCCGTGTTGAAGGTTGCCAGCTCACAAATCTCGATGAGGTCGCAGATGGTTCAGCAGAATGGGCTCAAGTGTCTGGGTGTTGGATGAGGAGGAGATAATACACCCTTAACCCCGTCATTCATCCCTTCTGCTCCGGCCTTCACCCAGCAGATGCCGTAAACAAGTTAGATTTGTTCCTGCTGCATCCTCAGAAGGGTTAAGTAGTTCAGTGCGTGCCTGGAGGACCATCTGCAGCACTCGTACGAAACACATATAGCTTTACATAAAGCATTCACAAACCTTTACTTACACAGAAAGGCTCAAAAAAGGCAGATAAGTGGGTACTTTTTAATGTTGTTCATAGTTTCCACCTATTTTATGCTCTGTAGCTTCATGCTCATCTTTGACTTTTTGGAATGACTGTTCATTTCTATTCTGAGATAAAAACCAAACCACTGCAATGATAGCAGCATCTAATGCTTGGTCTGTGCGGAGTAACAGCAGCAGCAACAAAGGATGTCACATCCATTTCTGGACCTCTGACATACTGAATTGGGGTGTCTCTCTGAATAACACAAGCCCACTCCCTGCTGCAGTGTCATGCTAGTTCAGCTAAGCTGCTGCAGTGCCACAATTTCACAATTTATAACATGACTCCAGTCATGGACGTTAGCCAGCAAACAGCAACATTAAAGTGGTTGTGACATGAAAGCAAAAATGGTACTGCAGACGGACAGATGTTCCAAGTGCGACAGCAGTCCAGTTAGACCAAAGCTGGAAATGTAGGTCACATTGTTGCAATAAAGAAATTAAATGCATGTGTCTGTTTTTTTAAGATATATAATGATATTTGATTTACAATTAATTTGGTCACGAACAAGCAGCTACAAAATGTCAGACCAGTATTACCAGAGCCTGTTTTTTAATATGAACAACACTTTCATTTACATTTATCTACATGTACATGAATTCACTCTCATTTGTTCTATGGTGAACTTAAAATGTCTGAACCACCCCCCACCCCCCACCCCCTGACATCATCATTATAAACCTGTGATGTGAACAGTCCAGTGTGTGCTCAGTTAGCTCAGTCAGAGTTTGGGGCCCCCTGTGTACTTCAAAGACCTGTAACTTTGAAAGTTTTCATAGTATAAAGGTAAAATTTTGCATGACTTCATTAAATATACCAAAGTTATTGTACACCCCCCCAGCTGATTCTGAGGAGGTCAGGTGGGAGGCACTGACTGATTTTTCATGGAAGGACCCTGATAATAATCAAAATGTGGATGTGCATGTGTTCACTGTGAGTCTTTGTCTTTGGGTCACAGGAGACACCAGATCTGGAATGGACTGTCAGTCTCTCGTTATATTGGCAGCAGTTTGTCAGGACTAAAGAGACCAAGCATCCAGCTAGCCATTATATCAATGCTGTGCTTGATAGCAGCACAGAGAGCAACCATCAGACCTCGACTGGAACTAAATGACAGATAACCCCCCTCTCTCCTGTCTGAGTCTCTCCCTATTTCACTGTCTGTGCCCTCTCTCTTTCCTTTCTTGATCTCTTTGTCTCTCTTCCCCCTTTCAACAAGCCCTCTCTTCTCTGTCCTTTCTCCCCGTGGTCTCTCATCTCTCCTGTTTTAACTCCCCTTCTACCGTGCTGTCTGTCTTTCAGTTTTTCACTGAGCTTTTATCTTCCTGCCCCTCTCCTCTGCCTGCTCACTTTCATATTCCCCATCTCCCTAAATCTATCTCTGCTCCTGTCCATCACGTCCTGTCATCTCAGCGGATCGGGCTGCTCGGCAGCTGCAGAGAACGGACGATGACTTACTTTCCCCTCTCTAATAAACCCGAGGTGGGGCCGGCTGAAGCCAGGCCCTGAGCCGGCATTAGTGTCAGCGTGACAATGCAGAGCGGGCGCTTAACGCAGACAGGATTCACAGCTTTAGTTCACCGAGGGCAGAGCACGGAGAGGACGCGGAGAACCTGGAATTGAGGGCAGGGAGGGTTGAGGGATGACAGCATCCTTCAAGCAAAGAAATTCAGACACCAAGAAAACAATGCAATATGGTCTTTATTACCAGCGGGAGCGGACGTGTCGTGATTCTGTCATTCTCTGTATTTTCACTGTGTGATGTGTACTGTTGGTACCACAACTGCAGTAATCCAATAAAGAGCTCCGCATGCTCCATAAACCTGGAGAGGCTTCGAGGTTTAATCATAAATCTGTTTGTAACAAGTCAAGGTACCTTACTGACGGACCACTGGAGACCTGACTGTGTGGAAATTACAGCTCCTCGCTGCTTAACAAAAGGAAGAAAGAAAAACAACACTGATTGTTGTCCTCAGGTTGGTCTTAAAGGTTAGGAGTGAGCAGCTTGATAAAGTACATACTGGCTTTCTCTTCAAGGTCACAATGCAGGACAGTCATAAAGCTCTTAGCATTTCACTTGTACAAGAAAAGAAGAAAGCTTTGAAACCATCCTCGTAGCAGTGGGTTGTTGGAATAACGCTGCGGGATCACTGGTTGGTATCGTTTATGTTCGGAACTACAACGGTATCAAAAAGCCTTCAAATCTCCAGCTTTCACTCTTGATTAATGTTTGTGCTGGTCTGAGGATTTCAGCTCTAGTTGCACAATACAGATGCTCCCTGTTCAGAGTTCAGTTCAGAGAGAAAACCCACGAAACAGAACCGGGGTCATATTCCATTATTCCTAGCTGCCATATTCAGGCAACTGGGTCTGCTTTGAACACTAATGTTTTCAAAGCTTTGGACTCCATGCGACACTCAGCTATGAGCATCAAGAGGGTGCTGAGGGCCAGAACAGATGGTAGCACACCTCGACGTGGGCCATCAGCTCAATGCAGATATCCATCAACAAGCTTTTAGATCCAACTATGAGCTGGGATCGGCTCCATTCCCTCTGTGACCCTGAACTGAATAAGTGGTTAAGAATATGACCAAATGATAGGCTATGAATTTCAGACTGGGGCCCCTGGGTACCTGAGGACCTACAGCAGTTATCTAGCTGTACTTGCACCACTGGGCTCCTTCAGAAACCTAATAATCCAGTTAAAGATTTCTTTAAACTCAGCTCGAGCAGTGAGCTCTGTAGGTGTGATTAAATGAAGGTTACACTCTTTTTCCTGTTTTGATAACTTCATGCAGAATACATTTTAGGGTCTTACTCTGTATAAATGGATCTAAATTAGACTCAAACATCATGTCCCCACCAGTAGTAACCTCTGAACTGTTTCTTCTCAGTTCATTACTGCAAACTGATATCAGAGTGTCAGATCTAACGCATAAATGCACTAATGATCTGGGGAGTTTGAAGGCCGAGTCAATGCACGGGGGTTCTCTGATATGTTCCACAAGCTGTTCCTGAGCAGTTTTAATGATGTGGTGTGGTGAGGGAGGCTGCTGCCATAGGGGAGTGCTGTTGCTTAGCCCACACCATTTAGGTGGTCATCAAATTAACATCCACATGGGTGCCAGGGCCCAAGATTTTCCAGCAGAATGATCACAGTTATTCACTTCACAGTTCACAGTGGTTTTAATGTTGTGGCTGGTGAGTGCATGTATGACACTATGTCCAAACAAATATCACTTTTTGTCTATGAGGAGAAAAGAAAGAAAAACATTTACTCACAAATCGCTCTGCATAAAGGGGAACTGTGGCAAAACTTTGCAAGGAATACTGGATAACAGAAAGCATGGGCTCCCCACACACAGAAAACTACAACCGCCGGTTTGTGAAGTCCCATTTTGATTCCCTTTTTAGCTTAATGTCTGCAGCCACGTTGGTTTTTTTGGAGCTGAATCGTGACCATACTTTGAGAACGTGGACTGCTACATTATTAGCTAACGTTAGCTCAGTTAAACTGCATCCATACGCTGTATGGGTGAAATCCTAGAATTTCACTCACCAAAACTGGAGCACAGACATTTTGGACGGTCTGTTAGTAAAATTAACCACATAGCAAGCCATATTATTGGTCAGATAATTGCATTAAAAATGCTCCAAATCTGTTTTTCGTAGCAGGCTGTAAACATGTTTATTTCTGCTGTAAAGTTTTTAACGTGGGAGTCTATGGGGACTGACTCACTGCTGGAGCCTCTAGTGGACAGTAGATGGTAAATGGTAAATGGACTGGTACTTATATAGCGCTTTTCTACTCAGTTTCTGTGTACTCAAAGCACTTATACTACGTGCCACATTCACCCAGTCACACGTACATTCATACAGCACTTTTATCTACACTTAAGTGCTTACTAACATTCACACACACACTCACACTCTGATGAATGCATCGGGGGCAACGTGGGGTTCAGCATCTTGCCCAAGGATACTTCGGCATGCAGACTAGGGGAGCCAGGGATCGAACCACTGACCTGCTGATTAGTAGACGACTCACTCTACCTCCTGAGGCACAGCCGCCTGAAGAGGAACTGCAGGTTTTTTTGTTTGTTTGCTTTTTGTATAAAACAGAACGGAGTCAGCTTTCAGTGCTTCGTACCGCACAGTAATATGTTGGTAGCACCACGGAAACATCGGCTTAACAACAGGCAGCGACATCACATCAGACTCTAGAGAGAAATTGTAAGCCTACACAAAAACCATTTTCATTTGGCCCTAGGACTGCAGAAAGAGTTTTACACGTCACAGTTTTCAGACTGTATCTCTCAGAGAATAATTCTGTGACCTCTCACTCCCAAAACCAAAGTCAAAACTCACATTTCAGAGGGGAGAGAGTACATCCTTTAAAGGTGACTCTCCCAGTCGCCCCCTTTTACTGTATGTGTGGAGAAGATAGGAATCAGTGCTCTATGCAGAGAGTGCTCTGTATGATCACTGACAGTGCAAATAGGCAGAAAAGCCATTTCAGTCAGGAAATGAGAAGGCAGCGGCTTGTGGAGGCCCTCCAAAATGATACTTATCTGCCAATCAGGGAGGGAATCTGAGATAAGGAAAAGCAGATCGCAGGTGAAGAGACACGAGGAAGTGAGGTGTCGGGCGAAGGTGAGGAAGTGAAGGAGAGAGCACCGGTGAGAGATACAAGGGGGGATGAGAGATTGAACAGAGCTCAGATTGCGGGCGAACGAGGGAGGAGGATGTGGAGTAGGTAATAGATTGCTGCTGAAAAAGCGCACGTGGGTCATGAAAGAGAAAGAGGGTGTGCAGGCAGAGAAAGCAAGTGTGACTCAGAGAAATAGAAGGTGGGTGAGTGGAGGGAGGAGAGAAAGAAATCTAATGGAAAAAAGAACAGCAGACTTTTTTTCACCTTGTGCAATTGGGGAAGATACCAATTTCACCACAAAGTGAACATTAGATGGAAATGTCATCTCCATACAGGTAATTTACTCTCCCCTGCTTAAAATGTGCTCTTCAAAATGGTAAAGGTCAGGGGAGAGCAGGCTGATGGGTACATGTGCAGTGTGATGATGAGTGGGAAGGGCAAGATGAAAATCCCCGAAATAAAATGAAATAGTTCAAACACTCCAAATATAATGGAAACCTACATCAAAATATTCAATACATAAAATAAATCCATGTATAGACTATAAAGAATCAAATATATCACCAGTAAACCAATACACTGTGACACAGTTTAATACAGAAAGATATGGAAGTATTACAGGCCTGCAACTTTATTTCACTTTTATTTTCCTGCTAAACATGTACCAATCAAACTGCTCACAGGGTACCTACATCTGTTCTCATGGCTGCATTACTGCACTACATCCACACCATTTTAACAGACTATTCAACTTCTGTTTCAAATGTATCTTTTCTATATTAACCCTACATTTACCCCCCTGTACAAAGTTCTATATGTAGGGCATGTAGGCTTTATGCTATCAAACTCACAAGCCAACCCAGCTAGTTAGCGTTCATTATCAGCTATAGCCTCGTTGAGCTAAACAAAAGGAGATCTTATTTAATGTGATGTATTTGCTTTATTCAGAACTACTCTAGCATTGAAGAGCTAAATGGGTAGCATTTAGAAAAAAATAAATAATTTTCACCCATCGGTTTTGGACTCCACATTTTGAAGCCTCAGTGTTAGCACTTTGGCCACTATCATGTTAGATTTTTGGAGTCAGAAGTGGATGAGAGGGTGAAGTCCTCAGTTATCAGCTAATGCTACCAAGCTTGGTTAGCAAGCTGCATCCATAGACTGTATAGGTACGTCACACAGACACAGATACCTGCTGATTAGTGCTTAGTAACATCCAAATCAAATCCCAGAATTTCACTGTGCACCAAAACTGGAGCTCAGACTTCAATTAACTGCACAGCAGCCATATTATTGGTCAGATAATCGCATTAAAAATGCTCCAAAAGGCTCCAACAGCACAAACACGGTCCAGAGGTCCAGTTCAGGGACTCCAATCAGCTGAGGTGAAGCCTAGCAGACAGCTAGCAGCTATAGCCGCCTGTGTCACCATCCACCTGTCAGTCAAAGAGGCCACGCCCCTAACCCTGACTACAGCCATCTGTAGTGAGGAATTTATCACTAGTGAATCTCACAGCCAAATGAGAAGCTGAATAAAAAAGTTTTACAAATGACAAACTTTCTCTGATGATGCGACCTGTAGTCTTTCTAATGGCCAGCAGGGGGCGACTCCTCCATTTATAAAAACAAATCCGATTGTGTAGAAGTCTACGGGAAAATGGACATACTTTTCATTTACTTTCATAAATACTTTCCCAAAAGGTTTTTGGTCATAGTCACTTGTTTCAAGTCTAACTGAAACATGATGTTTATTTTATAAATTATGGTCCATTTAGAGTAAAATAGATAATAAAAGAGGGTTTGATTTAGGGGGTGACTACAATCTTATTGACAGTCACTACATATAAGCGTGAAGTCAGGGTGCAATCCACTTCCAGCTTGTGACGTCTGGTTTGAAAACACCAAGACGCTGAAAGCCAAAACGCTCAAGTTTCGGCTTTAAAACAACAGTCCACAAACCAGTGAGTGACATCACAGCAGCTACGTCCATCTTGGCTGAAAGAAGTGTATGGGTGGCGGGGGAAAAACTACAAAAATGTATTGGTTGATTAGTATACTACACTGCAGGATCAGGAAAAATGAATGATGTGTCTTTATTTGATTTAATGTTGAATGTTCAGGAGCTCTTTAAAATATTCCATGAAAAGCACTGCAGATAATTACACAAAAGAATGAATTTTAAATGACAAGGAAATACGAAACATCCATCACAAGGACAAATTAAAATTTCTTGGGGATTTTGTTTTTGCTCAGTTGGAAAACAAAAGTGTACAAATTCACCTCGGCTCTCCAGCGTGTACCAGGCCTTTATTTCCCTGCAGGAAACATTTTGCTCTGGCAAGCTGGGTGGTTCAGATAAGCAAGTGTGCTCAACTCAGCACCTTGGCTCAGTGGTAGAAAACAGCCCAATCAATACATCATTAATCATCGGTTTAATGTGGCCAAGCCCCGATGTGGACAAGCATTAGAATGGAGGGATTAGTGGGAGCACAAATGAGCTTGACGGATAAATGATGAGAGAGAAATTTGTTCCGAGTGCTGAACCCAACCTGACGGATGGTGGCTGGGGTGTGCATGTGTAGGTGGTGACATCTTTGCTTGTAAAATGCGTCCGTATTCGTCGGTTATGGTATTCGTTGTATGACTTTCTCATGTAAAATTATGACTTAATCATGTGAGTGCATCCAGCCGTTAACGCTTCGCCACCACCAGCATCTTCAGCAAACTATAAAACTGTGATTCACGGCTCTGACTCATCTGTGGGGACTTGTATCGCAAGATTTATTTTCATCACTCAAATAAAAATTGACCGAGAGACAAACTCGCACCACGGCGACTATCTTACCTGTTCTGACAAATAAATTAAATCACGACAAGTGTGTGAAATGGATCATCAGTTCACTCCCATAAACCTGCCTCCAAGTCTCTCAGCTCAAAAACAGAAAAACACACCTCCTTGATCTTCTGCTTGCAGCTGGATGCCTGTGAATGCACTGGATTTCCTCCTCGCCACGTTCCTCCTCTAAATAATGAATACGGAGCACTCAAAAGCCTTCCTGTCTCAGCTATGCTGTTTGTGCTCCTGCTGTGGGACAGTGCGAGTGACAAGATGGGGACAGCGCTCTGCCGGCTCTGACAGCCACACTTG
>VUQI01001673.1:0-13744 GCA_015106735.1 Paratilapia polleni | reverse complement strand
GCCACACTTGAACCGTTTTCACTTCTCTATAAATTTTTCACCAATTTGTCAAAACCCATGGAACATGTTACATGCTTTGACCTCCTATGGCCTCCATGGGGGGCCGTCGGCAGTCGCTTTAGCAGTGCTCACATTACGGGACCCCAACAGTTAAATATCCTGATCACCATGTATCTGCAAGCAGAAAAAATGTAGAAAATGAGAGAAATCAATCAATTAGATCAATGTGGACAGAAAAAGGCATCCATAATTTACACTCTCATAAAACAGTACTGGTAGTGGAATATGACTACAGTCAAGGGGGTCTGCAACCTTTATATCAAAAGAGACATTTTTGAACAATTTTTGTCCAAAAAAAATCTGCATGGAGCCACAAAACATATTAGAGCCTCATAATGAAGATGAAACAGCCTATTAAGTATAAATGAACCTAACAACATTACTAACAGGTCTACATAAAATCTTTTGCACATGTAACTATCCTGCATTTGGGATTATTTGGTATCATAACTTTGCATTTTTATATCAATAATACATTGTGTTTGTTGTACTTCAAAAATTCTAGACATAACTACAATTGTGTACTTTTTATTATTTTTATTACCAACAAAACAGAACAGTTGTAGAGAAAGGAAATATCTGTTAGCATGGTTAGGTTGACAGAAACAGTTGCTGTAAAGCTCTGCAGTCACTTTGACTAAAGTGCAGTTCAGCATGAGGCAACGCAGTTTTTTTCTTAAGCTACGTACATCCTGTAAGAAATTTCTTTCGCCAATTTCTTTCCATTTTTCAATTTATTTTTGTTTTTTTAATTTTTTGGCAGTTAAAGCCAACAAATCTGTCCAAGTATTGTTAAATTCTCTATTTTCCACTGCAAATTTTTTCTTTGGCATTTGGAGTCCATAGCTAGAGGGACTCAGAATGAGTCATTTATATATATGCATCCATGCTAACCAACAATATAAGGTTCAGCAAAATGAACAGGATAAGGTGCCAGGTGACAGATGAAGGCTATGATGAACATATTAAAAAAATATGTATTTTTAAGACTGGAGAATTTAAAGAATTTCATATAATAGTGATAAATAAAAATCAAAGTCTAAAACAAATGTACCGCTGTTCACGTTCATATTCATCTAGTTTTTTGTCAAAGCCACAGGAAGCCAGAGGAGGACCAAAGAGCAGCAGGTTCACAACTTTACACAGCTTCTTGTTGTGAGGCAGTTGTGCACTGACGGAAAACTTGAATCAAATGGGGTTTTTTTAAAACCTGTTAAATGCTTTTAATTTAACCTCTTTACATCCATCTGGCCACCAGCAAATCACTTAAGATTAGGGTGGTATTTTAGCAACATGCGTGGTTTCAGAAACCAAAAGATGTTACCTTTCAAAAACATACATTCAGCCTTCGTTATAAGATTTCCCCTTGTGTATGCCGTATACGTGAAAATTCCATATAAACGGTAAACAAAAAACCTCATAACTCTATGTGAAAACTGTAAAACCTTAAAATCTACGTGTAAAATTAATATTTTAACGAATTACTTTTTGTATTTGACCAAACAGACGAACTAAACAAATGTGATTATTCTCAGTGTGTGTGTGTGTGTTGTGTTTTTTAACAGATAAAATACATACAAATAACTGACAGCAGTGTGTATTTCACTGCAGAATCACTCTCAGGTCTTCATGTCGAACCACATAAAGCAGCCATTTGAGTGGCGTGCCTCTTTAACGTGTCTTAATTGGAGCGAGAGAAAATGTATTTAGTGGAACTTGCCCAGTGAACCTTTCAGTGAATATGTGCTGATTTTTTTAAATTATTTTTTAATTTCAATCATTGTCATTTTCAATCAACGTGAACTCTGCATGAACCCAACATGAGCTAAATATTATGGGATAAAGATTCTTGTCTACACGTGTGAAAGAATACAGATGGCAGAAAAATGAGCTCAGGAGCTTTTTATTATTATTGTTGCTGGCAAAATATGTTGAACCAAATCTGACAGTATTAAGTTCAGATTGACCTACAAACCTCCCGATGACCGATTTTGGCATCCTCTTGTCAGCGCATTCTTCCCTTTTGGTGAACTTTATGTCATGCTAGGTCTGCTCAGTGGGCAGACGTCCTGCCAGCTGATGTTTACACCTCCCTCCTCAGCATTTGGAGCAAAGGGTCAAGTGTGTCATCTTCGTATTTCAGAGAACAGTTTTCCCCAAACGCAAGCTCAGAATGAAAGCTGATTAACCCATTAGCCAACAACTGTTAGCCAGCAGAGAATGAGACATGAAAGCATTTTGATATGGCCTTTTGTATCGAGGGCGTGACAGATTAGTCCCCAAACAATTCGACCCCCTCCGATAAAACTTAACCTCCTGATCTCTGCCAGGGGAAATGTGCCATGAACTTTAAATGACCCTTTCCAGAAACGTCAGAGCTTTTCATTCCCAAATCCTCTTGCACCATCACACCTTCGAGACAGTCCCACGCTCCTGAAGAGTCGAGGGGGGAGGCAGTCGTGCATTGTGGACATTGTCTGGAGGATTTTCACAGTGCAACACAACCGAAATCCAGCTCATCTTATGAGCACTGATCCATCTGTTTCCACATTATGTTACATGAGATCTTTGAAGGCTAGAACACAAACACCCCAAAGCAAAAGGAGACACACACTTTTTGCCACTTATGCATCATAAAATAAAGAGAGTATTGGTTGTCTTACTTGTAAAGTTCTGAGATACATCAGAGGGTCTCATGTTTAATGTGAGAGAAATGGGCAGGTGTAATGACCTGAGTGACTGTGAGAACATCCAAAGCATTACGAGCATAACGTATGGCCAATGCAGAATCCTCGAAACACCACTGCTGGTAGGTTATTCTCGGTCAGCAGTGCTAAGTGCCTACCATCAATGGTGCGATGAGGGACATGGCACGAATTGGTGACAGGGTGTTGGGGGACGAGTTGGAACAAGTCTGATCCACAGTGGCTCCAGCTCACAGTTCCCAGGATTTTCAGAGCATCCGCTGCTGATGTCCTGGTGTCTGATACCACACAACACCTTCAGAGGTCGTGTAGAGTCCAGGCCTTCATGGGTCGGCGCTGTTTTAGTGTCACACACAGAACCAACAGCATATTTGGCATTAAGTCATTTTTTTACCTGAGTGTATATCTCCTACAGTATTTTATGACTTCAGCTGAACGTAATGCAATAAAACGCGTTGTCACCAGTGACTGACAATCATGAAAATTATTTAATTCATACACACATGCTTGACTGCTTGTTTCCATCCTCTCATTCTTTCAGTCATTACCCAGAGCTCATGACTGCAGTGTAGGGTTGGAAGGTGAAGCAGTATCAGAGTCACTGTTCCTTCATGTGAAAGGACCCACAAAGGTTTGGGACACTTCCTGTTGGAGGTTTTCCACTGAAGCCCAACTGAGAGGAGAGATTGTGGACATTGCATCTGGCCTGGATACCCAACAGGACCCCCCAGGAGGAACTGGAAAAAGTAATACTGTAATACTCTGCTCAGCCTGCTGCCACCGTGACCCAAAGAAAATAGATGGATGGATATACGCTTCTAATCTGTCCAAATACGATAACAAACTTTGCAGGTTCTTGGGTCATTCCATGGAGAAAAGAAACAAAACAATGAGTGCCTCCTATGTGAACCCTTCAGAATTAGCTGATTATTTTGTACAATTAGTATATCTAATGAAATTATGCAAAATTTCACCTTCATACTATAAACATTTTTGGAGTTACAGGCCCTCAAAGTACATAGGGGTGGGTTGAAATTAATATGCATTATTTTTTAAGCCTTTTTGAGCTTTTCTAACTTCTTAAGTACACCCACTTTGAGTGTCACAACCTAACTAAAGTTAGAGCATGTGAAAGGTCTCCGTTTTACCTACATTTGATACCAGGATCATGTTCTAGCTGTGATTCTTTCTGGGCCAAAACAGTTTTTAAATCTAGTCATTTTTTAGCAACTATGTCAAAATGTTCCTCTACAGCCACCAAAATTTGACATATGACAGATATGAGGTCTTAGTAAGTTGAAAGGGTCAGTATGCTGTTTGGTATGGATCACGGTTATTATTAAATGAAACAAAAAACTGAAACTAGTTGCAAAAAAATAATTAAGTGAATAATAATAAAATACCTAATCTGAATTTAAATCTGGCTGCTGAAAAATATCATCCACATTATAAAAAACTAAAATGTTTTCAAAAGATAAAGACTAGACAGAAACAAGCAAACTCACTCTTGACTGACTTGGGGAAAAAAGTAGAACTGAAACAGAAAATTGACTATATTTAATACTTGTAAATACTATCAACAGGAAATACAAAACTATAACAACACTGGCACAGACATTTATGGTGTTTGGTAATGACACCATCAGGTCAAAGTTCATTTTAGGATTATATGTCCACTGCTTCAGTTTTTTTCTAGTGGACAGTTAGCTCTCTGTCCTCTTGTTATCATTATGTGCTTCTTTCCATGTTTAAGGTAAGTGGAGCCATATTGTGTAACCCTGGCTGGAAAACACAGTTTGTATGATTGTCTGCCAAATCAGTGTTGACAGTACATTTAGCACAAACTCCCAAATGGCTGATTTCCAGTGCACTTTATGTTTCGCAAAGCCCATGAATGAAAGCTTCTTAAACCATTAGCACTTATTTGACTAATGTATTTCTCTGCTTCCTGTGTTTATGACTTACAAATTACAGTATGAGCCCCAGCGGAGCCGCCCCTGCAGCCAAGAGTACTGATGCTCAACTTTCACAGGCCCCACACTTTGGCAACCAACCTGATCTCCCCCATCTTTCCAGTGTTTTGGCATTGTCCCGTGGCGTATAGGGGCTGTTATCAACAACTAATTAACGTGTAATGAATGGGCTTTTTAAATGGAGAGCAGGATAACAAATGTGTTGCGGATGCTAGCGCTGCACTAATAAATCAAGCGAGTGACTGTAAACATGCAGCGCTCTCATGCACGGCCTGACTTTATGAATGAGCTGTCAGCACGGCTCTGTCCAGCTACGCAGCTAAAGTTCAAAGCCGTGACCTTTGACGAGACATTTCTGCGTCTGAGGCTGGTAGCTAAGAGGGAAGCGAGGGAGGAAACATTTGACCTTTGACCTCTTTTTTAGTGGAGAAGTTGTAATTTAGAGACCCGATTGCAGCTGCCTGAGACGTGGAGCGTTCGATTCATCGGAAATAGGAAACAAATGTTGATGGAACAAAGTCACTGTCAATGAAAGACACACACACACACACACACACAGGTTAGCAGGTAGAGTGTATTTATTGCCCCAAGGCCCCTCTTCTGCCTCACATTAATCAGCTAACGTTGCAGCTGCTAATGCAACTGCTTCAGTTACACCACACGTCAAACATCTCCGTGCCATTCTCCCTGCATTTCATATACAATCCAAAGAGAAAAATGACAATTTGTTGCCATCTGGAGCAACTTAAAACACAGGGCCCCACAGTCCTATCGCCATCAGCCTCGTTTGGAAAAAGCGAGAGACTGACAAAGAGGTGAAATGGAGGAATCTGCACTGGGAAGCCAACGGGAACCGTGAATCATATCCTCTCTCATCAAGTCCCATTGCACAGAGTGAGCCCGTTCACCGAGATGAGGCCGTTTGCTAGTCTCTCAGCAGGCCTCATCAGCGAGCTTGTACCACTCTAATACATGTGAGGCGCTCTGTCAACCCCCCTCTGCCACCAACCAACCACCCCATTATTATAAACCCCCACACAGTGGCGCACCACTGTTAACACTGAATGGACGGCAGATTGAAGGAGGGAATTGCCGTGTTTATGCATGTAATTCACGTCACTGTGCGGAGATTCTGTAAAATTATTTTGTGACTGCATTTTTTTTTACTGATCCTAGAAAACCGACACCTGCATGTAAGTTAACAGCCTCCCCTTTCCTCTCCCACCTCTGTGTAACACAGGATTTCAGTAATGATCAGCCCAGCAGCATCTGGCCACCCCGCCATCAAGGGATTGTTGCAAAATGCTGCAGTTCTTATGTGCATGTTCATTAATGTTGGCAGGACTTTTTTTTCTTTACATGTTAGCTAATGTGAAAGCTGCTGAAGTGCATTTCTGGTCTAGATGCTTTAAAATATTGCTGATTACTATGATGTCTCACATTCAGCTGATGTTCATGTCAGTACAATCAGCTTAACATGAAGAAGGTGTCAAACATATTTTTACGCACCATGAAGACAACCTTAACTTAATCAAGAAAACTGATGCAACATGGGAGAGAAGAAAGTAAGTAAAAAATAGAGTCGCAGGCATAAAAATGTATGGAAAGCTAAAGTTATTTCTTGTTTTTTAGCTCCAAAAAGTCTGCATGCAATGGTGTTGTGCTTCTGTAGATCCCCTGTGATCTGTAAGTGCACATGTAATAAGACAAACTCTTATAATTTAACATAATAAATTTAAAAAAAAATTTTTTAAGCTTGCAGTCTGTTTAGCATCTGTCTTTTTAAATGGACTGTTCATTAAATATGAATGTTTACTTGTACATCTTTACATTAAAAGCAAGGGAGGTTATTATGCATCTGAGAGGAGCTCAGAGTGGAGCCACTGCTCCTCCACACTGAAAGGAGCAAGTTAATGTGGTTGAGGCATCTGACCAGGATGCCTCCTGGAGGCCTCCTAGATGAGGTGTTTCAGACATGGACAACTGAAAGGAGGCCCTGGGGCAGACCCAGGAGAGACTGGAGAGATTACATCTCTTGGGTGGCGTTGGAACATCCCAGAGCCCCAGAGGATCTAGAGGTGGTGGCTGGGGAGAGGGAGGTCTGTGCATCTCACATACATCTGCACAAAAAGCTATAAACTGATGATTAGTCCATTGCCCCAGTCAGTGTCAGATGGTGACACATTAAAGGTCCTGTTTGACAGTGAGGTAGTTAAACAGAAAACAATAATTTTCTTGTGCTGAACAAACCACAAGTAACTTGCAGATGACCCACCACTGAAAGAGACAGTGATGGAAAAGCTACCGGTCTTATAGGCTCAGCTGGGTCGGGATGTCAGCAAGCCTTAGCCTGAGTGTCATCTGTCAGTAAAAGTTGAGAGAGACGTTTGCAGCATGTCTCAGGCTGTGGCTAACACTAACATGGTGCCAAACAAGTCGAAGATGCTCTTAGAAACCACACATCTCTTCTGAGAGAAAGAGTGCTGGATCTGAACCAGAGGCAGTAATACCATTTATGAAGGGGATGGAGGTAAGATATATGCTAGATGAGTGGCAACACAAATGGTTTGTCCATCAGCCGCAAATGGGCCATCAAAAGTGCCTTTACCTTCAAAACAGCAAGAAGCCATTTGAAGACAGGTGTGCATTCAAATTTTGGGGTGTTGTTTGCCCTTTGGGGCGTCTTGGGCACAACTCACTAAAGTAAGTCTGACACCTCTGACTAGTTTTAGTTCAAGTTTGTGGCAGCTGTCAGATAACCACAAGAAAAAAGACCTCACAGTTACAGAACAAAACATAACAAAAGCAAAATGACCAGAAATCAAAGTATTAAGTGACTCTCACCTCACATCACCTGGATTTGCTAAACAGAGTTTTACTAGAAGGTATAAAAAGATCTCCAGTGTACATTATGTAAAACATATTCCTTCATAAACTCCGGTACTCTTCTGCTTTCTTAAAGACCTGCGCATGACACACATAATAAAGTATTAACTGTGACTCGCAGCAGCAAAAACACATGAAAAATCAGATTCATTAATGAACACATCACAGTGTCAGCTGAAACATCAAAAATACTCACAGCTGCTTTACTGCTACTGATGAATCACAGGAACTCCCTGATCGGTCCGTGTGCTGTTTGGTTGTTATTCCTCTCATGAACCAGACAAGAGGAATAAATTCAGTTTAAATCCATCGTGGGCATTTCTGTCACTTCCATCTGTGGATGTTATAAACTGCTTCTTGTTCTGTGGTTGCTTTGTGCTTTGATTCAGTCTTTTGAATATATTGTCCTCAGAGAATATCATATTTATTTAGCACACAGCTGAACCAGAGTTTGAAATCTTTATTGAACTGCATTCACCCTCTGAAAACAAGGATGGGAAAAATTAGAAGTTCACACCAGGGCTACCCCACTGTTTTCCTGTCAGTCAAGACATTTCACATATTTAGCTGCTCCAGCTTTCCTAAAAATAAACAGCAGCAAATGTAGTCTCTGTGGAAAAGATAAGGCTCGATGTCAGCTAACGGTCAAGAGGTAAATACTCCCATATAAATAAATAATGTAGATTACATGTACAACAGTTTGAGTTTTTGAAGCTTCTGTTATAAAAAGAAAGGCATAAAGCAGTATAGTACAAAAAAAGAAAATGTATTCATTTAATATCGAGGGCAGAAGACTTTTAGTTAGCTAACTGTGCTGGCCTGCTTAACCTAAAACTGTGCTGAGACCACAATCTAACTTTTTACGTTCTAATTTTCTTAATTGATTTTTTTCAAATGTATTTATCAGAAATGTTTTTTAAACATGTACTTTGTGTGTTTTTTACCTTTTTTCATTGTTCCAGCGACCGCGTTCCAGCTAGTCTAGTAAAGGCTATCATGAGTGCTATCACCACTAACCTTAGTGAAAGTAATCGATTTTAATCCTCCAACATCTCTAACATTTGTTCTGCCACATGAATGAGGTAAAAGCTAAATCTGCTGCACTCATTCATACGACTGCTAGAGGCTGCTTAACTTCAGCTAGGTGTGAAGTCATCCAATTCCAGGTCTAAAAACTCCTTCAGGTCCTAGAATCAAACAAACACTGAGACACCACTGACAGTTAAAAACGCTCCAAATTGTTTCAGGTGCAATAAAATAATCAGTGTGTCTGTTCTCCCAGGTGTTACAATAAAGTTTAACATCCAGACATCCATGAAAAAGAGGATTTCTGAGGTTTAGCTGACCCTCAAGTCAGCAGGAAGTTAGCTTGCTAGTTTCCATCATCTTTAGATGGAAACCATGTTCTGACTGAAGGATTTCTAAAAACAAAAAAAACCCAAAAACCATACAGTTCTGCTATAATTTTGGACACAAACAAAGACAGAAAAGTAAGTAGCAGTGACGTATGGAGGGTCAGTGAAATTGAGCTAGTTGACATAATGATGTTCTACCTGGTGGCTAGCTACAGAGTTATAGTTGTGCTAATATAAACACACTAGCACAGAGAAGGTAGAGGATGAGGGTTAAACTGTTCTCAATAAAAGTTCATGTTGAGGGTCCCCGATGGACAGAGAGAAACGCCATCATATGGCAGGAAGAAGACGCTGAAAATGGACCAAACTTCAGCCAATAGAACGTCTGAGATGATCCGTCCACAGTCATTAATATGATGCTGTGTGGGTTGGATTACTCTCTGTGAAAAAGTCCTGATCCTAAGCTTAATGTCCACACTGAAATCAGCCTGAGAGTGATTCTTTTCTGAAGTGTTTCAGATATTTGGTGCTTGGGACACCGTGAGCCCACGGGCTGCAGTTACAGTGTGAGTTTTTAAAAACCTAAAGACGAGCTGCACGTGAACAGTGCTGATAAAAAGCTGACAACTGAGCTCGTTTCTATTCAAAAAAAAAAAAAAAGAGACACCGAAGTGCAGCACGGTTAAAAGATGAGAGCCTCGTCCAGCTCAGGAGATGCATCGATACATCATGACTTAACAAGAGGATAGTAGCTTGGAAAAACACCTTATGGGGTCATTTTGTGGGGAAGGACAGCCTCAAGACTCTCCTCACTATAGGAAACAAATTCATGTCCAGCTGGGATTTGTGCTTGAATTGTGTTGTTAGAGTTAAAAGTGGATGTAAGCACATTAGTACTCCTAACCTTCACAGCCCAGCTCTCAGTATCAAGCCCCTTATTTGCCGTATAAACTAAAATTCTTCTAACCCAGTCCCTCAGTGCAGCTTGTTTTTCCTGGTGGTGAACAGATAGTGAACATTTATTATATGACTGGATATTGCATGCACATAACTCTGCGCAGCTCACTAAAGTGCCAGCTGTAATAAAGATCGCCCATCCAGAGGGTCAGTGGTGCTTGATGAGCGAAGAAATTACACCGTTCCTCATTTTGATGAATGGGCGGATTTCCTGTCATTATTATGTTCTGCCGTATTAGTTATTTTCATCAAGTGGATAAAGGCTGATGCATGCATTTTTCTCAATCATTCCTGTGTAAGTGCCTACTTATTGTCCCAATATATTGTGCAACTTAATAGGCTAAGATGACATATATGTGTGAGAGGATGAGTTAGGGTGAAATAAAAAGACCCCAACAGGCTGTGATTTTATTGAACTGTATGTTTGAGAACTTAGTGGGGAAAATATATTTTCTGATCACACTTTCTTTGGGTATTTAAGACTTTATACACAATTAGTAACCAAAACTGTTACTAAAATTGTTCAGATTGTGCTCACTAATTGTGTAATTACCACTTTAATCAACTCTACTGTATGGTAATGGTTTGTTTTAGACAGTTCTAGACGTTGACGCATGTTGCCTAAATCAGAAGCAAAGCACTGATTATTATTATGTTACCTGGATCGTACAACAACATAAGCATTATATTAAAACTGAAGACGTCTGTGTAGAAATGAGTACAGCAGAAGATTTTTTTTACACGTCACAGCAGCAAAAAACCAAAAAACAAACAAACAGGTGTAGAATAAATGATAGTTGAATTTCATTTAGCTGCTTCTGTTACAGGGTCACGGTGTTAATGCCAGCGCTGTCACACTGTAATGACTTGCTGGGACACTGAAGTAGCAAAAAGCCATCATTAGTAGCAACACCTGTGCCATTTCCTGTTAGGATAAGTCAGAATATCTGCTGTGAAAAAGGCCTCAAGAGAGCTGAAGCCTCTGCTCCACTACCTTCTGCAATTTGGGGTTCAATCATCGGTCCTAACTGAGACATTTCCACTGTTCACTGAAATATAAATGAGTATCTAAATGAGCCAGATGAGTATGCTCCACCCTCTGGTCTGCATCTTTGTGGAGAAATTTCATATGTGAGATTTTGGGATCTCTTGGCTTCATCTGAGTACCAACCAACAGTATGTGCTGGAGCAGTTTGCCTCAAAGTGTGAAGAGGTTGGGACGAGAATCAGCACCTCCATCTGAGGCCATGGTCTTCTGCTGGAAAATGGTAGATTGCTTCCTCTGGGTTGGGGAGAGAGGCTGCTCCAAGTGAAGGATTTCAGATATCTCAGGATCTTGTTCATGAGGGATGGGAAGGTGGAGCATGAGAGGGACTGGTGGGTTGATGGGTTGGTGCAGCATCAGCAGGAATGCAGGCTTTGTACCCGGCGGCTGATTTCACTCCAGCCCTCACCTGTGGTAATGAGCTCTGGTAATGACAGAAAGAATGACGAGTTGGAGGTCTTCCAGGCACGCCCAAACGGGAGAGACCCCAAACTAATTGGAGAGATTATATATTTCATTGTTTGCATCCTGTCTCCCCATGGCGAATATTTGTGGATTGTAAAACAGTTGTACCTGTATTAGTCTGCACACATCATTAGAGAGCCAAAAAGTTATGACATCTGGAATATTTGTCAGATTATGCTTGGATAATCTGGATTTTAAAGTTTGACCAAACAGGTGGAGTGCATGCTGATGTCAAGATTTGCTTTTTTTAACAAATGTATATTCCTCACCTTCCTGAAATGTTTGACCACTTGAACTCCATTCCTTCACTTGCAAAACAATTGAGTTTTTTTTCTTTGTGTGTTTCAAATCACCTCAAATCATTTCAGTATTCCACCCTTCCATAACCCTTGATTTGTTTTTCCTGAACCGTTCCTTGAAGGATTTGTGAGTGTACGTAGGATCATTATCCTGTTCAACCTGATTCAACCTTAACTTTCAGACAGATGGTGTCACAGGTTGGATAAATGTCCCTGAGGCCACAAACCAACCCCCAACCAGAACATTTCCTCTGCCAGGCTTCACAGTAGGCATGAGGTTCTGCTCAAACTGTTACTGTGACCAGACAAGTTTATCTTTCATTAACATGTCCAGAGCACATTATTGCAAAAGACCTGCTCTTTGGCTGTGTGGTTCTTTTCCATTTACTACCACCAAGCTTTGTTTCTCTGGGTTTAACTTAGTCACTGATCGAGAACCAGATGTGGATCCAGAAAGAGTTTTTTTTGAAGAATTCTTTACCGTTCTGAGATAGGACAACAAAGTTGTCTTTATAAAAAAAAAAAAAAAAATACATAGCAAAATTAAAAAATAAACATTCAGAGACTTCATCTTGATGTTCTCAAGAAAGCACTTACCTGGATGCAGATATCCTTCTGGATCTAAAGACTCAATTCATGCATGGTGTGACGAAGGTATGCTGTGTGCTTATTGGACTGCAGGTCATTTTTTTGCGATCTCTTTCTAACACCAGCAACTCCAAGAGCAACTGCCATTTTGGGGTTCTTTGAGCCTTGTACTTTTGTTTTCAATGAAATTCCACGTGATGTGTTTTATTTTTTTGCTTGTGTGTTTTGTTTTTTAAATTTTAAATTATGAAAATGAATCTAATTTCCATGGAGTGTACAATTCAGGGTCCTGCTGCTTCAGGGCTATTACTGGAGCTACCAGAGTGCAAATTGCCTTGTTTAAAGGCAAGTCTGCAGTGAGTTTATCCATGTGCATACATACATGTATCTGGTATCTTTTTCTGATTGCTATTTGGCAGAGATTTCATATAATTATGATTTCTCAGAAATCATTAGTTTGGTGGCATAGGTTCAACAGTAGCACTGCTACAGGACAACTGATTCAATCTAAGAACTGTAAAAATAGACTGCAGGGTGATACAGCCTGGTGCTGCAAATCAAGGAATCTAATCTAAATACGGTGTTGCAAATGTCACAAGCAAAAGATTAATATTGACTGAGGGGAAATTAAGGCTCTTGGAGGGGGAAACTGTGAGTATCAGACAGTTGAGATGGAAAAGGCACCAAGAATTCATTCAATTTCCCATCTGCTTCTCTCAGTTCCTCATTTCAATAATGTTCATTTGTGGTTGCAAAGCATTTTTTTAGTGGCATGATGCTGGTACACAAAACCAAAACTAAAGACGGCGACATTTACAACAGTAAGAATAAATAAAGATAAAACGTGGAGATATCTGAGGGATAACTCCAGATTTGCTTCTCTTCCTTTGTCTCTCACATACTTTTCTGCTTCACACATTAGTCAATTACAAACACGGTAATCAAGGTAATCAAATCTGCCTTTAAATCCACACCCTGGTCATCTGCTGGGGTAGAGGGATAGGATTAGCAGTGATCTCTGGGCTTAAGTTTCTATTGCATTATGGGGCTTGGGGGGGGCAGGTCAATTAGATTTGTCCTTAACGCAGCTGCTCAGTGAGTGTTTCAAAGGGTCGACGTGTTTGCCTGTGAAAAGACCAAACATGGGTGAAGTTTCTGTTCTGCCATGTCCACACAAGTACACTCATCTCCACATTTGTGATTGTGCATTTGCCAGTGTTTCCATTTAACATTACATGCTCCTCTACGTCTTGAGCTCCGGGTCAAGGGTTGGCGAGTAAGATGGAGCCAAGAGGAAACAACATCTGTTGTATGATGTCTGACGGGGATGGATTGCATGACTGATGTGCACGGGCCACATCCAGGGCTCCCGGGTCACACGCCGCTCGGCCCGAGGTCGTCAGGAGTCAGA
>VUQI01001667.1:9686-20963 GCA_015106735.1 Paratilapia polleni | reverse complement strand
GTTTCTTCCTGTTAAAAGGGAGTTTTTCCTTCCCACTGTTGCCAAGTGCTGCTCATAGGGGATCGTCAGGCAGTTGGGGTTCTCTCTCTGATATTGTAGTGTCTTTACCTTACAATATAAAGTTTCTTGAGATGACTGTTGTTGGGAATTGGTGCTACATTTACAAGATTGAACTGCATTGCCTGAACTAAAGCTATGCTTGACTGATTTACAGTTAATTTGCTTATTTTTTAGTGAGCAGTGCATTTAAAATGACAACTAATCAGTATTTCATTAGAAATTAATCTACTAATTACTGATTACTGATTAGCTAAAAACTGTAAAGTTCTCCCTCTAATGTTTTTGGGAGCTTTACGTTACAGTGAGTCTTGTGTTCACCCTTTGACGACAAAAATTCAAACTCAAAAGGAACTTCACATACTTGAGGATGTAGGAAGTATAACACTGGCATAAGTCTTTATATGCAAGCAGCAAAGTATCTGAAATCTACACACTCAGTGCATGAATATATTATTGTTTTTGGTTTTAACATGTTTGCACAGTGTTTCACGAAGATCACACACAATTCTTAAGATGCTGGAATGTACTTATACATTCAAGGTGTGTGAGGCATTATTTACCCATCTTGCCAGATGACTGACAAGGAATCAAAATAATGCAATCTGTATTGCCACAGCTTTTTCATGCAGTTGTTAACAATTCCCCTCTCTCACTTTACCCCTCCTGTGGCACTGTAACCACCTACAGTACAGTCTGCAGTCCTCTGTCAAAATGGAGCCTTGCTCTAAAAAAAGATTGTGAGAAATCCTTCTTAAGACTCTGATGCAGTTAACGACTTTCAGGACATTTGAGAATGCACCAATCCAACTTTTTTCTCACAGGATGAGTTAAAGTATCTACTTAATGCCAATCCTATATGCATACTCCCTATTCATACCTGGAGGTGTGGGATTCATTGGAAGCATATATAGAAGGTAAGAATGACCCAAAAACTAAACCACAAAAGCATGTGATTGTTTCCAAAAAACATGATGTAAATTCTTTTGTGATCCAAATGTCTTTCCTGAAGGCCTGGAGAGTCAGTACTAGAAAATATATTTACAAATACTACAATTTTGAAATCAAACTAGCTACATTATACCCATCATCGGAGCTGACAGAGCTTTACATTATCCTCATATGCACTAACACCAAGCAGGTTAGTTGAGCACGGAGGTGGCAGGAGTGGTCCTGTTCCATTTGCAGACATTAGCACGGAGAGATTAATTTGTCCCCTTCCATTAGGTGGGAAAGCAGCCGTCATGGCTGCTCAATTATCCCTTAACAAAAAGAGAAATGCACAAACACAGCAGCCTTTTAAATAATAAGCACCGTACAAGTGCATGTGTTGCATCATATGGATGCATATGCGTGTGGGTATTGTTTGCATCTAGAAGCTGGAAGGAGTGCAAAGGGTCAGGTGTGTTTTCCACAGCGGCTGACGGCTAATTACCGGCAAAGTCTGCAATTTCTACGCCTAATATTCTGCTATTCAGCACTGAAACAGAGCAAAAGAGATGACATGAGAGGAAAAAAAAGAGGGATAGAAAGAGGGATAAAAAGAGGAAGAGAGATAAAGGTTGTTGTTTTGTTTAGACTTGCTGTCTTCCTGCCGCTCTCTCCTCCTTTGTGAAGATTTCGACTTCATTAGAATTATAATGAACATCAGCGAGGCTTGCTGAAATATTTTTGGCTCCTTGAAAATAAATGAATACACAAGCAAATCAATTCAAATCTGCCCATTATGCCTGTTTTCTGGGTCGTATAAAACATGCATAATGGGCCACACTATAGTCACACAGCCCTGTATGTTGCAGAAGGCCGTGATAATAAGCTAACATTAGAGGATCATTTGTCATCATTTCCCAGAATCGTTACATATTCCAAAATCAATTTCATCTACGCTGTGACATTGACAAGCTCGTGGCGGCGTATTGACGGACTCAGACACACATCGGGACATTATGGTGGTAGTGTTAGCATTACAGCAGAGTCATGTGGAATACTGGTATGTTTTTTTTTGTTTGTCCGTGTGTGTGTGTGTGTGTGTGTGTGTATAAGTGTGTGTGCTTGTGTGTTTCGCTGTCGTGCTCCGCCGGTGTGATGATGTTGCTGTGTAGTGAGACTCGCTAATTGGCTCACCTGTCTCTCAGCCATCTGGAGCCTCTCAAAAAAGAGGGAAAAAAAAAACGTCACACCGAGTTCCCCCAACATCACACACACACACACACACACACACACACACACTGAGACATGCATATGTGCCTTAGCACAGAAAAAGACAAATGTGGGAACGTGCAAACAAGCAAATGGAAATGGAAAAGGAAAGTAAAAGCAAATCCAAAGACATTTTTCCAGATCGCAATCTTGTTACTGAATCATTACTGTGCTTGAAGAACTAATTTCAGAAAGAAGAACAACAACAAAAAAAAGTGTTTCTTTATACCCTGGTACAGTAATCAAACAAACAAAATTAATGTGATAATGATTAATTATAGCAACAACATTGTTTCTGCTGGGGTAGAAGCTGCTAATAAGAGCGCACTTGCCATCAGGACTCAAATGAAATGGATGTACAATCATAACAACAATATATCGTTATTGTTTTAGGAAATCACTGCAATGCAAAGAAGACACGCCCATAAGTTCAGCTTCTCCCCGTCTCAGAGAGGGAGCATCAGCTGGAAGAAGGAACACTCCACTATCCCAGAAAACCCTGGGGCATGACGCCCTGACTGTGTGTGTCTGTGTGTGTGTAGTGACAGTGGTTTAGATGAATCTTCTCTCGTAGTAGTGTTTCAGAAGGATGGAAGACAAAGTATGAGCACGTGTGTTTCTGGAAACACACGTGCTCATACTTTAAGAAGCTATGATAATATAAAAAAAAACATAAATGATAAAATAAAAGGAAACTTTACCAGTGGGTAAATTAGTAAATAAAAAATAAGATGAAAATTGATTAATTATATAAAACTGAAAGTAAAATCCTGTAAAACAAAATAGAATCATAGCAAATAAAAACTATATTAATAAAATAAAAATAATGCACATAAAAAAGTAAATAAAAGCATCATGCAATCATTTAAGAATAGCAAATAGTAAAATATTACCACAAACGACATTGTGTTATACATACATGTTTAAATAAAAATACCAAATATACACTATCATTGCATTTTATAATATAAAAATAGTCATGATAATAAATTAATAATAAATTAAAAAATACATATAGTAACAGTGGTAATAAGCAACATTATTTAGTACTTTTAAGTGGTACAAAACATGAAAATAAGAAAATAATAGATTCAAAACACTATAATAATGATTTAAAAATAATATGACTGAGTAATTACACTAACAAAAACAGATAAAATAAAATAAGCTGGGACTGCCTAAAAAACGGGTATTATAAAAACTATCATTGTTATTATTATTGCTTTAATAGAAAAAAGCAAGCAGTGATAAAGGGTTTGTTTGTGTGTGTGTGTGTGTGTGTGTGTGTGTGGGGGGGGGGTGTAAGGGTGTATCTATAGTTTTTATTCTCTCAGTACCCAATGTGTTCCAGGTCAATGGTCTAAATCACACCCCTGGACCACTGTATGTTCACCTGCCACCTGGCTTGTGTGTGTGTGTGTCTGTACGTGTGTATGTGTGTGTTTTATCCACAAATTGAACCCCTGTGTCACTCAAAAAGAAAAAAAAACCTCTCTTGAGAGAGAAGAGAGACAGATTGTGGGGGAGCAAAGGAAGAAAAGATATCTAAGAAAAGTCCATCCAGCTCTCTGCACACACACTCTCCTCTCCTCTCTCACTCTCTCCCACTCTCTCCCCCCCTGTCATTAGCAGTTCTTCATAATTCATGTGTTTGGATGAAAAATGGATGAACAGTGAGCGTGACAACAGCATAGCCTCCCACAATTAAAAACCCAATGAGAATTATAATCCCACTTTTATTGCTGCAACAGTTTCAGTCTTTTTGGCCACTTGTAACCTCCTGATTAACACATGATGGCACCTAAGCTAAGTTGAAAGCCCTAAAAAAGGGTTGCAGAAGGACCTTGTGCTGATATTTTGCTGCACATTCTGATCATGTCAAGGATTTCCATGCTCAAGTTTTAGAAAACTGATGCAAATAAAACAGGTACCATCTGCAAGGCTTTCCTTTCAGCAGGCTTCAAAGAGGCAGTTTTTGAGAATGTCCAGCACACCAGGTTCCTACTTGAAGACAGAGAGAGGCAGAAGGGGAACTCTTCTCCAGCCCGTGTTTTTGTGTTAAAAATCTGCGCCAATACCCCTTATTGACAAAATGCATTGAGTCCTTAAGTTCTGGCGCAAAAAGCGGAAAAAAAAAAAAAAAAAAAAAATCAACAAATGACTGGGACCGCTTTCAGAAATCTGCCACGCTGCAGCTCCTGCCGGACATCTTCTCACTGGGGGATAAATTAAAGCTCAGGAAGGAGCCTTTAACACTGATAACTGTCACTGCAGAGGAAGGAGAATACTCCAGCCCGTGTCTTCTGACTGCCAGTTCCTGTCTCATAAATATTCAGATGTGGGAATACTTGGGGAGGCGGGGCCAGGAGCGGCGCATCATGCAGTCACCATAGCAGGGGACCGCTGTTGTCATGTGGCAACCGGGGAGGCAATAACGGACGCAGCGTACCGGGACGCCACATTGTGTGAATCCCTGTAATTACAGTCTCTGCTGTCTATGTGGGACTGGCTCTGTAAACAGGAAGTGTGAGTGCATTTGTGCGTGTCACACGCACCTGCAGCCCTCATGCCAAAGAGGAACTTGGGGCCTTCAGAGAGCTGTTGTATCTGTTCCACTCGTGAGCTTATGGTATTCACACACTAATCAACGCTTGTTTACCGCAATTGGTGTGCTTTGTCGCGTGAGCTCGGTACGTGCGTGCGCGTATGTGTGTGTGTTCGGCGTCCTCACCATCTCAGGAGGTCATGTCAGAGCCAATAGTGGGTTTGCGGCTCATAATGACCGATGCTGAACGGCATCCGTGGAGCCATGCCTGCTAATTATCAGCTGTGTGTCTTCAAAGAACATTATCAGGACAAAGACCTGCAATTATACACACTCATGCACACAATCCCTCCACACCCTTTATCACCCCTGTTTCCGGCATCAGCTCTTCCTCCTCCCAAACTGTCTTCTTTGCTCTTGATTGCGGTAGTTCTCTTTTTAAAAAAAAAAAACTCTTCTCCACCCTTTTTACACTTCTCTTCCATTTACTCCCTATGACTCCCATGATCCTCTTTTTCTCTGTCCGTACTCCATCCTTCCAGCCTGTTTTCATTTCCTGTAGTCCCTTTATCTTTCCCTGTCCTCCCAGTTGCTATCCTATCCACTCTTTCAGCTCCCTTGTTGCCACTTTTCCTATCCTGTCTTCTCCCCAACCCCTCTTACTCCTCCTCCTCCTCCTTCTCCTCCTCTTCTTCCATCCTTGCCCTAGCTCCTCTTCTTCCTCCTGGCCCAAAACAGACACTTAAATAACGAGCCGGGTGTCAGTCAAACCGCCAGAGAGCTTCATTAGAGGAGGAGAGCGCACAGGATCAAATTATACGCCCAGTTCTCTTTTGTGTGATTGTGTGTGTGTGTGTTTGTGTGTTTGCAGGGGATTGTGGGGGGTCGGCGGCGGTGATGGTGGTGGTGGTGAAGGCACAGAGGAAGTAAACACACGCTCCGGAATGACGCAGCTGTGTGGCGGATTAGTGCCTAACACACATTGGTGTGTGTCTGTGAGAGCTCATGCGACAGTCACAGCCTCGCTTATTTTCTCCAATCAGAGAGAAAAACAAAAGCAAACTATTTTGCCTAATTATTCACAGCCACAGTCATCGTCTCTCGCTTTTCCTCCCGTGTTTTGCCTCTTTCCCGCCAGTGTCTCGTTCTGTGCTGGATCTTGTTTTTTTGATCTCAGCTGATTTACCTGCCGTGTTTGCCTGTCAGGAGTAGCTTTAGACTGATGCTATTTAGAGACTTCAGTATTGAAAATCAGTATCATTCAGTTCAGATGTAGCACATCGCCGTGTCACAACATGTTATCCATTTTCTTCCTGCTCTTCCAAAGTACAAAACACTTATTTAGAGGTTAGATTGTTTAAAAAAAACATTTATATATAAAAACTAAAAGTTACATATTAAAATTACAGAGCAGCTGGGTTACTTAAAGGACCACATCAGTGGTTGGACACGATTCAGTCCATTAAAATCGCATATTCTTTATATTACTGCTGAGTATTTTCCAAATATACTGCAAGTTTTTAAATGGATTTCTTACTTTCCAGGGAGCCATTAGATTCAGTTCATTTCACTACAGAGCAAAAATCAGCTCACAGAGACTTAAAACTCGCTAAGGATAGGTAATCCATCACAGCAAACATTTCATCACCTTCTATCTTTGTTGTTTTCCGCTGTGTTATAAAGAGAAATAACTGCTTTAAAAACTCACATTTTCATCTACACAACATTTATCCTTCTTTATTGTTTGTCTGCTAAATTTATTTTTCTCTTCTTGGTTCATAAATGCAGTGGATTGTAATTTTGGAGTATCCTTCAGTGCAGCAGTGACCATACTTACAGCGACGCCTGCTGATGCATTATGGATCCTATAAATGTTTATGAGACGTTCTATTATTAGGGTCTTTGTTAGATAACCAGTCATTAACACCTGTAGTTCATAAATGTAATATTTACTGCAACAGTAAGCATTATCTGTGATTATAATTCAGATCATAAAGCATTATAGGCACATTAGAAATCTTTATGGGTTTAAATGAATCAAACAGATAAAAACTTGCTTCTACTCGTTCCCCCCCCAATCTCTCTCCATGTTGTAAGAAATGGGAGGGCACTGATGGTTTTTTAGGGCAGGATATTCATTCTTTTCCTGTTAACTAGGCCTCAGATGAGAAATAGGTAATGCTATTTTAAGACTGGCCCTTATTTAAACCTTGTTCTCCCCTCCCCTTTCCCTCTCTTGATCTGTCGTTCTGTCGCCGAAGGGTTTAGTTTAATGACCCTCTTTGGCCATAGATCTGAGGCACGTCACATCTCTCCCTTTTAATTTCCCCTTTCTCTCTTTTCCTTTATTTCTCTGTCTCTCTACCCACGACCTCGTCTCATCCTCCTTCTGTCCTTCTACGGACCCCCCCTCCTAAACACCGCTCCAGTGTTGATGTAGCCAGTGCTTGGCCTTAAGCCTGGAGATGGCATGCTTCATTGCAGATGAGGCCAAAGGGAAGCGAAGGAGGGTAAAAAAGAAAAAGAAAGAAGTTGAAGAAAAGATGTATTACAGTACCTTTGTATCGGTCCAGAGAGGTCACTGGCGTCCTGCCTGCAAGACAAAGAGAGAAGAAGATTTTCTAACAGCTGTAAACAGTAAAATAAGCATCACTATATGGAAACTATTTGTCTAAGCAGGGATGTTGACAAAGGTAAGCATCTTACTCCCACTGACTGAAAGCCTTATTCTTTAATTTTCTGCTCCCAGTATGATAAGAAATTTCTACCAAGATATTTAACAGCCGGCACTGAGCATTTCATTTAGGGAAATCTTAAGTCAGTATTTTTCCCAGTGGCCACTGGACTACAAGGCTGCCCAGAATTTCTAGGCACAGCCATTGGATTTCTGGGGTGGTTTGCATCTTTGCTATTTGCAGATGAGGTCCTGCTGGCTGTATCAAGCAGTGACCTCCAGCTGTCACTGAAGCTTGTTGAAGCCAAGCACAAAGCGGCTGGTATGAGAATTAGCACCTTAAAGTCTGAGGCTATGGTTCTCAGCCGGGAAAAAGAAAAAAAAAAGTGTATTGTCCTTAAAAGTGAGAAAGTGGAGTAGAAGTTGCAAAGCGTGAAGGTGAGGCTTTTGATTTTCTGACTGAGCTAAATTCTTTCCATCACCTATGGACACAAACTGTGTGCAGTCACAAAAAGAATAAGATTCCGGATACAAGTGGCAAAAATGAACTTCCTTCTAGGCTTTCTGTTAGAGTTAGGTGTCATGGTTTGTTAAGAAATGTTCACAAGAGGACCCAGAAACAGACATCAGAGACTGGCAGGTGGGTGGAAAAACAAGGAACTTTAAAAAAAATTTACAGTTTAACAAAGGGTGCTATACAGTGTAACAGGTAAAGCCATTCAATCCAACACTAATGAGGGCAGAAGAAAAGAAGGGGAGATAAAAACACAGACACAAAAAAAAAACTGCAGGAGGAACTAATCTTCAAAGTAAAACAGAAAGTAAACTGAAAAGGACACAAAGAATAAACTCACATGGACAAAAACAGTCAGACAAAGAGAGAGGGACTACAGGAGGCCAACACATAAAGGAAGAGAAAAACTAAGGATTTATGACAGAAAAAATAAATTATTGATCATGACTGTAGGGTAATGGCTCAGTTAGAGTTAAGCCCCCTCCCAGAGCTGAAGTGGTTTGTGGATCTGACTAGGATGCCTGATGGACTCCTCCTACAGTAGGTGAGGTACTTCAGGTCCAACTGAGACGAGACCCCAGGACACAAAAGGTTTGGCAGTGGCACAAAGTTTGCTTTTCATGCACTTAGTCACTTCAGTTTTAATTTAGAATAATTTTTATGTATTTTCACTGTGATACAGTGAAGAACAATCACAAGGATTTCATAAGTTTCAAAAACTTTAAAACTTCAGTTTCGGCAATGGAGCCACTGCCAAAACTTTTGGCCACGGCTGTAGTGAGATTATGGCTAAATTAGGAACGCCCCATTTTTTCCTCTAGCGGTTGCTGGGGAGAGGGAAGTACAGGCAGTTCTGCTTTAATTACGGTGATCTGGAACTGGATAAGCAGTAGAAAAATTGATACATGGCTGGAAATCTTAATAAAGGTACATATCAACATCTTATCAACATACATATATATATATATATATATATACAAAGCATATCTCTAGGGTGTTGTACAGCTCCCACGTTTCCAACCCTTTTCCTGCCATGAACACATTTTACACACACACAGTAACCGCTTACCTATTATTTCAAAATAAAGTTACTGCAAAACCTGCAGCCAACATGCATTAAAGATTATCGCTACGAGAGTGTGTTCAAACAGTCACTGGATCTCTTACAGCAAACAGGGCCAGCCAGAGAAGGTTATCATTTCACACGGGTTTTCTGTAAATGTTCCCAGACTGTGATTGCATCATTTGTAGGTGATTACCTGTTAAATTCTATCTGTTTTCAAAGTGAATATACGGCACTGCAGCTTTAAGCTACTTTTTAACCCTGGAAGTAAAACAGTTGGGCACCAATGAAGGCAGCGTTTCTGGAAACCACTTAAGATACTGGCAAACAAAATGCACACACAGAAGCACACCCCCACTGAGCCATCTAAATAGTAAATTGGTCTTGTCTGTCCTTGGGAACAGTAGAGAAACTTGCTCGTTCCACTGGGTTTTCTCCATAATTCCCTGCTGTTTCCTCTTTTTCTCTCCTTCCCTTTTTGTTTTATCCCTTCCTCCAGTTCTCTGTTCCTCTTCCACTGCATGTAAATAAATTGGTCCCCAGGCCCCACCACTAGACACTGTATGTGTGTGTGTGTGGGTAAGCCAGCATTACACTCAGTGCAATACAGGCATGCACAAACAGACACAAGCAACCCTCCAGAGCTCAGAGCCGCACCAAATTAGTCCGGGTTTTATGTCACAGAGGTAAATAAAATAATAATGAATTAACAGTGCTATCATTAATAAACTTTGTGTGTACATGTGTGTGCGTGTGTGATTGAGAGGAGGTGGGAGGTGAGAGTAAGTGTGTATTATGATGAAATAGTGGGAAAAACCTCCTCCTCGACACAGTGGCCAATCACCGCTATCACTGCTCTTTGCATTTCAAAGACGCACTCTTGTCTGTTTCATCTCTACAGAACCACAGAATGCTCATCCTGTTATCCTGCTACACACACACACACACACACACACACGATAGCCACCTCCGCTTCAGTCCATTTTCCCAGTGCCATGAATTATGAAAAAGGGTAAATGGAACATCAGACACACACTGCCTGCACTTACAAGTTTACACACCACATACACACAGATGCAAATAAGACACAACTAAACTACCACGCACAAAACTCTACTAGAGCTCTCATTTTTTTAAATCTACATACATATATAACCTCAAAACGTTTACACTCCGTGGTTCTTATTACTTATTAACTCACATATTACAGCTCAATGTTGAAACATGCTTTGCAACTTAGACATTACAGAAAAAGTCAGTCAGTTATAAAGACTCTAATTAAACTTAATTACAGTAAGTTCAATTAGAGTATGATGACACTAAAGGCACAGTCAAGCAATTAAGAGTTCCTCTTACTTAGTCCATATCCAGCTGAGAAGCAAAAGCCAAAACAAGATAAAGCAGATGGCCTTGCGTGTTTTAATTGTAAGACTTGTGTTTAAATTTCATTGACACTCAGTATGTGTATAGAAAAGTTTAAGAACCCTCTACCGGGGTTTCTGCATTGATAAAAGGTGGTCTGGTCTTCATCTAAGTCACGGTTTTAGAGGAACACAATCAAAACTAAAATAATAACACAAAACAGTGGTACTTCTTATATCTTCATTGAATTCAGTAAGTAATTAATCACAGTGCAAGCTGGAAAAAGAAAGTGAACTCTGTAATTTAGTAGCTCTTAGAACCTCCAGCAGATGTTTCCTTTAGCTGCTTATGAAGCTTGCACATTGATGAGCAGGGTTTATGGACCAACATTGTTTTAGGTCTTCATTGCCTCTGGGATATCTTGATTGAACAGCCCCCTCGAGGTCATGCCACAGCATCTCAATTGGGTTGAGGTCAAGATTCTGACTTGTCCATTCCAAAAAAACTGAATTTTATCTTCTTCTTCAGCCACTATGTGGTTGGCGTACTTGTGTGTTTTGGGTCATTATGTAGTTGCAATACCTCTTCTAAGCTTTGGGTCAATGTGTGCTGCTCTGACATTCTCCTTTATAATTTCTTAAAATTATTTTATTGTTTATTGTTCAGTGGCTGCAAGGCATCCAGGGTCTGAGGCAGCACATCATCCTCCCCCCACTTCACAGCTGTATAAGGTTTTGTGTCCAGTGTGTTTCTTCCTCAAAAGACAACATTATACTTTTTTTTTTTCTCATGTTCATTCTCATCTGTTCACAGAACATTGCCCCTGAAGTGGTATGGATCAACCAGGTAGGCTTTTGTAAACT
>VUQI01001661.1:0-10916 GCA_015106735.1 Paratilapia polleni | reverse complement strand
CTACCACCATCATGCTTGACAGTTGGTACAGTGTTCTTAGGTTTGAAAGCCTCACTTTTACTCATCCAAACATACCTGTTGTCATTGTGGCCAAATAGCTCAATCTTTGTCTCGTCTGACCTTAAAACTTTGCTCCAGAAGGCATTTGGCTTGTCCATGTGGACAGCTGCAAATTTCAGTTGAGTCTGAAGGTGTTGATTTAGGAGCTGGGGCTTCTTTCTTGGTCAGCATCCTCTTGGTCCATGGCAATGTAAAACCTGCTTCACTGTGGACAGTGATGCTGGTGTTCCAGCAGTTTCCAGTTCATGGCATGCTTAAGCCTTGATGGTTCCTGGGTTGTTCCTGAACATCCTAACCAATTTCCTGTCACCTGAGGGTGACAATATGGGTCTTCTTCTAGACCTTAGCAAAGTGGTGACACATCCAAACAACTTGTACTTATGTACAATTGTTTGAACTGATGATCTTGGAATCTGCAGTTGTTTAGAAAGATATTGTAGAACCATCTGCACCATTTATTAAAATATTAAGTGAATGTATGTGTATATTTGAGCTTGTATGTATAATTTTGACCCTGTATGGATTAGAGAAAATTTTAAATAAATTCAAACTTGTGCACCCAGTTCTTCTTTTTTTAAAGTCATTAAGATGTATCCTGGACAATCATTCCACCCTGGAAAATGAACAGCTCAACGAAATCATTAAAAGCCCCAAATTAGCCTGATATTCATGCCCATGACGAGTGTATGTAAACTTCTGACCACAAATGTAGATACTGAGAATATACAGTATAATGCAATGGTGTCATTAGACATACTACCAAATACTGGATCTTGAAAAAAATATTAGCAAAATATTCAATGTATTCAAATTTCGTAATTTTTATAACAACAAATTATAAATAGAAAACAAAAACAGAAAAAAATAGAGCTGCCCATTGAAGCACTCCACACATTCAAATTAGCTGGTTCCCTGCTATTCACAGGCCACACAACCATTTAAATTTCACACATAAGTGAAAGAAAACTCTTCCTCTAACACTCACATAGTCAGGAAAAATGAAGAATGAAAACTAAGAAAAGGGAAAAGGCAAAGCCGAAAGCAGGATTAAAGAAGAGAAGTGAAAAGTAGTGCTTAGACGGTCATAAGTATTAGATGAAGTGGGGTATGTGGCATTAGCACAAGCATGACAACACAATGGTGTATGTGCAAAAAAAAAAAAAAAAGAAAGAAAGACTGGGACTGGCATCCATGGATTGTTTCATATGCAAAACCGTAGATTGTTTTTCACCCTACCCAAGGAATTTTGTCCCCGGCGGGCCAAGCTGGAGGATTCTGCTAACCAAACTCTCTCCCTCATTTAGAGGTGGAGGGGCACTGGGGAGGTGAAGTTTACTGTGTGATTGACCAAGCATCCGTATGCAGCAGTGAGGAAGAAAGAGCACACACAATGTTTTGGTTGGGTTTGAAATAGAGAGCCTGTGTGATCTTTTAGCTGCATGTCCAATAGAGTGCAAATGTAAATAAATAACAGATAAATAATCATATGAATAAATACATAAAAACATACATTATTTTACCTGCAAAATGTGAGAAATTCAGGAGTTTTCCTAAACTTATCTTTTTTAAAGTCATTCTTTTCCCAATAAAGAAGACTGTTTGTACTACTTTTATTTCAACTGTTTTCCAAACAAGCTGTTTACACAGCTTTCTATGACTGGTGATGACTGCCGACAAGGTGATGCTTTGACCTAAATAAGTGAGAGGTAAGTCAAAGCTATAGTGACATAAAATCATCTGAAAGAATAATGACTCTTAAAAAAAAGTGGAGGATTAAAAAAGTCCTCCAATAAACCAAGATTTAATCTATTAGACAATTACTTTGTTGTATAGTCTATCTATATTTATTTAAATTATTATTTAGATAAATGCATAGATATGGGTAAAATATATAAATTTCTTTTGAATTTTATTAACTTTCTAATACAGTTTATGATTTTCAAACACTTTTGATCCCTACATAGGTTCATTTTTGCTAAAACAATTTGAGAATTTTTATATTCCCAGACTATTATGCATGTTTACAAAGTTACCATTTCTATGGCAAACAATAAAAAAGCTGATCATTGCCATAGTTAGACAGATCATGTTATGGTGGTGTGGAGCTAGTTTCACTGCAGAGTTAAGTAAACATTTCAAATAACAATAGAAAGAAAACATATTGCCTTTTTTTTTAGTCATAGACAATTTTTTTCATTTCAGCAGTACATTGAGAATGTATAACTGTGATAATTTCAAACAATACCAGCAGAGGGCAGAGTTTGAGGCCACATATCAAACCAATCATGGTGCAATATACTGCACTTGGAGTTAATAAGAAAAGCTCTTTCATTAAGGGTGAGGGAGAAAGGTTAAAAAGAGTTAGACTGCAGCTGTTATGAAAGAAAACAGGCCATGCCGAAGAGCAAAGACTGGCAGATTCCTGGTGCTGGGAAAAAGCAAGAGCAAATTCAGAAACAGTTTTAGTAAGGCAGAGGCTGGGGAAAAATAATCTGAAAGAAAAAGGGCAGCACATTGTAACATTCACATTTATCAAGGATACAAATCAATGTCAACAGGAAAGATATAGAAAGAGTGGCACCTTGTCTTCCGGCCTATTCCAAGATCTATTTTAATCATCTCTCTCGATTAATCTTTAACACATTTTAACATTTATTGGCATAAAATATCCAAGACTTTGCAAAAACATGTAAAAATAAAAAATTGCGGGTACCAGTACTTTAAAAAAAACACTAGCTATCACTCAAATGACACTACATCTTTGTGTATTTCCCTTTTCTCTTAACCCCCATACATCCACTAGCTTCTACAGTGATTCATTCTATCATTCTTCCTGTAACCTTACCCTAGGAACTGGGCTCCAGAAGGCCCCACCTCAATGAGCCTGCTGGCCAGGCCCTCCCCCTCAACCATAGGGGGCATAGTGGCCAGACGGTGCCTCTTCACCAGTCGGCATGTCACTCTTGTTGGGGCACTGCACTTCCTTGGTGGGATGATGATGCGGAGGCCATTGTGCCGACAGCCACGCATGGCTCCGCCCCTGGCATCCACCATGAAGCTGACCAGGAAGCTGAGGTGGAAAAGGATACAATAATTAGACATCAACATAAGTGAACCCATTAAGTGATGAGAAAGTAGACACCAATGCTACTTGGTAGACTGTTTACTTAAATGGTAACACTTCTTAAGGTATTTATCTCAAAAAGTAGATAACTGAGAACTAATAGTTCTTGAGTTTAACTGAAAAGTGTGCACATTTATACAAAGGACCAAAGTTCTTTATTTGCTTGAGGTTTTGATCTTTTGACCATCAATAGCAAACAGCAGTTAAGCAAAGATTGTTTTTTTAACTGCTGCTTTCAAAATCAAGACTTCACTGTTAAGAAAAGGGCTCAAGAAGCTACCGTACAATATATGACAACTACATGGACCGACAGTGTGATATGGTTGATATGGTCAAAAGACCGAGTACAAGCTAGCAAGTCAAGCTTGAGAGGGAGATTGAGATTTTTATTTTGTTCATAAAGGACTAATTGTAAAATTTTAGGAAGACTAAAATTTTAGGAAGACATTAAGACTGTAGCAGGAAAACTTCTCTATGTACATAACTGGCAAGCAATGCATTTTCGTCTTTTTGAATTATACTGTTTAATTTGTAAAAGGAGATGTTACATATTGTTATGTTTTGACAGAAAAACAATAGATGCGCTATAAGGCAAAGTTTTGTTTTCGTTAAAACAATCATAAATGTACAAGTTAAAAATTAGCCTAACTATAAAGAGTACTCATTGTCATTGATTAATAAACTTGATGATTATAGCAATCTAGGCCTGTTCAGCATAATTTTGGTGTCTATTTTCTCAACACTGAATGGATAAGAGCACTTCTGCATTCAGTTTTTGATTTAAGACAGTTGCACCTCACTCTTCATGCAAATTGGCAAATATGCATATGGATCACACATCTGTCAATGGTGGAAGAGACTGGCTGTGATGATATGACTATCTGACACCACAGGCAGTTCTAAAGTTCTTGCCTCAGCTTCAGTTAAACAAACAAGGTTTTTAAAACACAGGAGACTAATGAAAACAGTTGTTAAATAAATGTTAGAAGACAAAGGTCACTTTCTTCCAGCTCTGATGGTTTGCTCTAATACTCCCTGTACAGTACAGTACAGTACTATAATACTTATATTTAAATTCTTGTCATATGCCAAAGTATTCTCCAAAAGTAACATGGTATGTTAGTGGAAATGCACAATTCACAAGACACTGTATGACGTCAACAATCATGTCCTCAACCTTCACCACCTCGTTTTGCCAGGATATGCAATCTAAGCTTGTTTTCCTTAACTTGCAGCCTCACATGATCTCTCCATGAGGAGATGTCAAGTTTGGGAACTTCAAAGGTGTAATATTTGGACAGTTTATGTTTAAAGATCAAAATAACTTAATTCATTGTGAGCCCAAGAATACAGAAAAACATGAGGCGTTGACTGTTAAGGACGGTGTAACACATACACCTCTCCATCGGGAGAGCACACTGTGAGGGGAGAAGGAGAGTGATGAAGATGAAAAGGAAAATGATTTAACCAAGGTGCAGAAGGTCACCTGCTGTGGTCTCCATGATCATGGCACGGAGAGGAATGGCTAAAAACAACAACCACATCAGACAGAGAGGAATCAAAAGTCGAGCAGAAACAATTCAGAGAAAGAGAAACGCAGAGAGGGAAATCCTAGCAAGTGTGAGACAATCAGAAGAAGGAACAGAGGTCGTCTGTTGCAGAAGACAAAAAGGAGTACAATGCTCTCAGCAAATTTTTTTTGCAAGATCTACAAAAACACTGAAAATAAACTGTAAATTCATTGCACAAAAAATTCATTTCCTGGTACTGTAAACATGAAGACATGTTCCTAAAGGAAGCTTAACTTTTTGACTTAACTTGATTTTGTCAAATGTTTGCACATTTTAACCCTTATGTTCAGTTTTTAGAGAGCAACATTTTTAATTTTCTGTCTTCATCCATTGTTGACAGTACTTTCCTCCAGTGTGACTGTACTTACCCAGAGTGGACAGGGCTGGAAGACAAAGCCACATTGTCCAGGTTCTCTGTGCCCCAACTCAGCCGGTACGAATCCCTCTCATTCTCCCTGGCAAGTGATGAAACCTGGAATAAAACAAACGGCTTCTTATTAGAGATCAGCTAATATGTAGGAAATTAAGAGGATGAGGGCTAGATATACTTGTTTCTTGAATTTAACAAAAAAATGTAATTCTCATGTCATCTCACAAAACAGCATGGCAATTTAGATCAGAGAGAAGCAGTGGCAGGAGAATCAGTGTGTTCTGGTACATGGGCAAAATCTTCAGTCAGACTGGGTGGGGTGGGGGCAACCGTTCTAAGAATGAATCCTGACAGCTAAGATGGAACGAAGTATTCATTTCTGATAAATTAGATGTTTGTTCTAACTGTTGAGTTTGAAGAACAGAAATCAGGCCCATTTGGTCCTTCTTTGACAATTTACTAATTCAAAATTACCAGGCTAGAGAAATAATAAAATTCAGTCTGAACATCATTTCACTTAAGTATCAAAGTTTTACTTTATTTTAAAAATGCCAAATCATAACACACCACTTGTGATCACTGTGATGATGCAGTGTACCTGGTGACTGGTGAGCATCTCCTCCATCATGCCTTCATGTTTAGGAGAGTAGTAGCTGTGGTGAGTGGGTGTGAAGGACCTGTCTGAACTGAAGCACAGAGGAGAAAATATAGGCTGTAAAACCAGTGAAGCTCATGACATTAACACAGTAGGGTAGGAAATTAATGAGGCTGTCTTCAGTAATTATCTTTAAAGTGCACTTTCTATTCCACAAGTAGGGCTCAATGTCCAGCCACTGACAAAATCAACTGATCTGATAATGAGTTAATTTACTAAGTGGATGCTCATAACTTGAATGGATGTTTCTAGCAGACTCTTTCCACACATTATGTTTAGGGCTGATATTGTTCATTTTCAAATTGTAATGCTAAAACTATTACATTTCCCTAAAGCTTGGCATGAACGCTATCACAGTAATGATGCCAAAATGAAAGGCTAACAGCGTCTCACACACAAAGGAAATAGTCGAGGCTAAGGTATTTGATTTGTTTAATTTAAAAGGCAATAAAATACAACATACAGCTAGAGGACTAAGTCAAGGAAGAGAGAGTACCAATATTTAGCCACCTTTTTATTTAAACAAAACAGAAAGTCTATATGTCAACATGCTCACACTGACAATGCTAACATACAGATTTGATTCATTTCCAAGATTTATATGGTCCATCATGGGAACAAGACTCTGGTTCCTATGTTCACCAGTTGTGCTTATGTATGTGCTCTCCTAGTTTTATATAGCACATAACTGGAATGTGAAACATATATTCCCCAGCTCTGTATTTGCTTAAAATGACCTGGGTCGAGCCAAACACAATAGGAGGGTAAATGTGCATTAGCAGAATTACTGAAATACAGGACCCTCAGAAACTAGGTTCCTTGAACATATAACCCTGGGAACATAGGACCATGGAAAATTAAGTATATATAAGAAGATATGTTCCTGCTGATTTTAGGTATCTGGTTGCAAACCATTCATTCTAAGTTCTATGAAAAACTGAAAAACTATTGACCTGCTAATGATGAATTGTTATAACCAAACATGAAGGTAACATGAATTCTCAGAATTTAGACAACTTCTTTTAAAGGACATTTTCATCTCTAAGGCCATACTATTAGCAATGCTAACAGTAGCAAATTCTGATTTAAATAAGTAGATATCTTAAGTAATTTAGTGTCAAATTTTAATACTTTATAGCCTAGTCAATATTCAACAAGTTTAATACTCAACCCTATGGAGACTGTTATATTGATTATTCAGTAGTGCTGAGGATTTAAAAGCCCAGATATGTGGCCAAAGTCAGCACATACCTTTGCATTCGACTATGTAGGTATGACAAAGGAGACCAACCATGAAGTAAGGAGAGGAGAGGTTGCAAAATACACAGACACAAAACATACAGACATATATACAAGCAGTTAGTTGACTGTGTAAGTATAAGTGCATACACACTAGAACAAACACACAGCAAATGTGAATAATTTGACAGGGAAAGGGTAAGAAGGGAAGCAGATCAATAAAGAAACATAACTATGTTACGTATAAATTTATAAAAGGGAAAAGACTGTATTATTAAAATATAAAAAACTGCTCCATGAGCTCCACCCTGTAAAAGTGTATATAGAGCATATGCTTCATGGAGAAGAGAATTTGTTTGTGCATGGAGCAGATGGTCATAAACATCCACTTTGTTTTCACTCAGAAATAAGTTTCACAATGAGTGTTAGTTTGTCTGGGTCAGACTGTTCTAGTTGCTTATTAGCTTACAGAAAGTTAAGCATATGGCAGAATATGATGCACCTGTCAGTGCGTCCTCCCTCCAGGCTGAAGCGGAGGTAGTTCATTCCATCTAGATACTGTCCTGGCAGGGAGTCATCTCCCAGCTCCCTGAGGTCTTCAGCCCTTAGATACTCCCCTCCATCGCCTGTCATTGTGTCATCGCCTTGGGGAAGCAGAGAAAAGACCGAAGGTGAAATTATGGATAAAAAAAAAAAAACAGACTATAACCTATCCATTATCCACTATCTGGACAACCAGGCTACCCTGGAATTCCAGAAAAAATCATTGTTGCTCCCAGAGGCTAAGCCAGGCAACTAGCTGATGGGTTCCCAGATTGCTGTCCACTGTATTTGGTGGCAGGCTGGGGTAAAGGTGATGCCATTGACAGGAAAACAAAATGGCACACATTGGATTCCTCTGGGTTTCAACTTTTTTGCTGAAGAAGATAATGAGATATGGCTGAAAGCTCATGAATAATGAACACTAATAGAAATCTGTATTTTCCTGTGGTCAAGGATTCACTTTCAGTCTCATCTTGGAAGTAGCAGTTTAACCACACAATCTTAATTCAGTATACTTATTTTTATGGAGCTTTCAAAAGCATTTAAAAGTCTTAATTAACAAATCGAATTTGCTTAGTAAAACCAGTGTTTATTTAGCTACTCCGTCTGTTCAGATGGGAAAATTCAATGTGTTGATGAAGACTGTGATGCGGTTTCAAGCCCCCCAAAATGCTACAAACTGAACCTTAAGTAACAATTATTTTGTCAACTAATTAAAATCGTTATATATTTTTATAATACTGTACTGTATGTCAGTTTTATGTTTCAAGTCGAGAAAACCTTTTACACTTTACAGCTGTAAAATCCTGTAGTATACTTACCATTTAGGTTCTCACTCTTGAGATAATACAGGACAGGATTACTATACTCTACTGTATTCTCATGCTTTGATTGTGGCCTGTGCGAAGCAGCTGTAAGGCTTGTGTTATTTGCACAATAGTGATATAGCTCTACTGCTGTTCCTCTACTGTACAGCAGGCATCAGCATCGCTGTTGGCTGCAGGATACCTGGGCCAAAATGTTTAGGATACCTATATTTAGGGGATTGGTGGAGCTTATACAGCACACCTCAACTCTTTGACTCCCTTATGTTAATGTAAGGATCTTGACAGACATGCAAATGTTTAATGGACTGGTACTTATATAGCACTTATCTACTCTTACTAAGCACTCAAAGTGCTTTTTTACACTACACTATTCACGTACACATTCATATAGCACTTTATTTTATGGCTTTTAAAGCTCATTAGCTACTAGACACACACTCAAATGCCGATGGATGCATCGGGAGCAACTTGGGGTTCAGTATCTTGCCCAAGGACACTTAGACACTTAGACTGGAGGAGCTGGGAATCAAACCACTGACCTTGCAATTAGTAATCAACAGGAGTCGCCCCTGTATTATTGTCAAGAGAGATTATGAAGTTAACAGCCATGGGTATGAACAATTTTTCATAATATTTGTATTCTACTTCTGTACATGTAACTTAAATAAGTTCTACAGAATACTGGAGGGATTAGTCATGGATTTACTGATAATTTTAGTCTTTCTTTTCACAATTACATGGTCCTAGAATATCTTTTATAGCAAATTAACTGATTAGAATTAGTCTGGTGTGCAAACTTTGGGTTGGTGCATGAACATATGGCTAAATAAATAATTTTTCCAAGATACAACATCTTTCATTTGGCTGCAAGCTACTGAATAAGATTATCCAAGAGTTAAAGGTATTATCCTCAACAGTTTTATTGTTCATGTTGAAAAAGCCTATGACAAGGCATTAGAATCATGGTGCATTTTAGTACTAACTATAGTCTGACAATTACTGTCCATATTTCTTTTGTACATTCACAACCTCCAGAGCAGTGTAACGTAATGGTGGCGCAGCAATATGGGCCTGAGAGGAAGCCTCAGGCTAAGGTGGTAAATGCTGAAGCTGTATTTGACTTTGGCCCAGGTATGGCAGAAAGCATTATGCTAGGCCAGCAGAACAAGTGAAAAACATACTGTAGTTAGACAAAGATGTTCTGGTGCCAATTGTATACTGGCTACCTAGAGAAGAGTGCAAGAAAATAAACATCATTCATTGAGCTATCAAGTTTCTGTTACGGTGAACGCGGATACCAGAAAATCAAACATTTCAGGCAGCTTCCCTGCTCATTCTCTTTAATTCACTCCCTCAAAATATGTCACTGCTTTGGAGTTTTGTTTTTTAAATTGATTAAAGATTCCAAAGCAAACATCAACAAACACAAATAACATCTCCTGGCTATTGCATCAAATGACTCTTGTAATGCTGTTGATAGTATGTACTTGATGCCACTATCAGTGTTGAGCCTGAGCTGAGGTAGTGATTAATTTAGCAGCAATCCAGGGAGTCAGTATTTCCTCGAGTGTTCTTATGGGGCTAGAAATAAACTTTGAAGTCACAACACTCTGGGTAAAGGCTTTCAGAGTTTCGCTCTGCTTTTATCCTGGAGAATAAACATTTTCAGAACACAACCACACAAGTGAGGCACTCTTCACTTGTAAAAGAACATTCAGTTAAGGTCTTACAGGAATAGTTAAATCTTTGGACGTTATTAGGTTTATTTGCATTTCGAGCAGTTAGATCAAAATATTGAATCCACTCTCATATGTACAATATGTATGTCGCTAGAGCTGAATGAAACCTAGCGTAGCTGGAGTCATTCCTCAAATTTATATGGCACAGAAACTGAACATGATAAAAGAAAATATGTTCCCTAGTTTTATATACTGCATGTGGCCTCTATATTCCCAGGTTCTTATGTTCCCCACCTCTGATTACTTTAATATCACATGGACTATTCTGGGAACTCATGAATGAGGTTTTCTGTTCTCCAGCACTGCCTTATAGCTCTCATTTTACCAATACTTGATGGAACTTATCCGATGGTTGGAGTCATGAAATCCCCAAAGGTCGTAGCTTAATGTTAGGGTTAGGGCTGAACTGGGAAACAGAGGACCTTGGAAACAGCCAAGCTCAGCATAGAGACTCAGATCTTTAGCATGATTTTCTCACTGTAAATCCCCTTAAAACAACTTTTTTTTAAAAATATATTTCTTTTTGAAACAAAGAAATATACATACAGTGGTGTGAAAAAGTGTTTGCACCACTGTATGTGTTTGATTTCTTAGTTTTTTTTGCATATTTGTCACACTTAAATGTTTTAGATCATCGGACAAATGTTAATATTAGTCAAAGATAACCTGAGTAAACACAAAATGCAGTTTTTAAATGATGATTTCATTTATTAAGGGAAAAAAATATCCAAACCTACCTGGCCCTCTGTGAAAAAGTAATTGCCCCCAAACCTAATAATTGGTTGTGC